>JAQBSW010004664.1:0-50000 GCA_029291075.1 Eudiplozoon nipponicum
TTGTCAAAGACTTTATATGAAATTAGCTCCAATACTGCGGGTTTGCACATTCGTATAAGAGATTCAATCGCCCAATTTTACCATATTCCAAAATATATAGTAGGTAAAGCGCGTTATATCGGTTCCTACCTATGAGCCGCCAAAAACCACGAAACGAATGTGCACATGAAATTATATCTTGCGTCCATGCGGACTTTGGTTTATCCTTCTGGTCATATTTGTTACTAGGTACGGAACGCGTAATATACAATTCGACCAATATGATCGCAGACTTATTTTTTCCTAATATTTGCTACTAGTGTATTTAAATAAATTTTCCGTTAAACTAACGCGTGGTCGTTCGTTCGTTGTTAGATGCACTGACTTCCCTTTGTTTACCTAGCAACTTTGGATTTATGTCTGGCTATTTTTGCCTAGTTTGGAGCTAGTACCTGATTAATGGCTAGTGATCGGGTGGAATGAACTGTAAGCATGCAGAATTAAATTATCGGAACATAATTTTCGTTTAATATTAACATGTATGGTCAGCGTATATGGATGGCTCTGTCTGTTTTTGTGCGTTCGTACGGTTGATTGTGGCAGGGTGGCGAATAATAATTACATTTATCATAACCAGGTAGCATTCACTTCTTTTCCTAAATGTATTTTTTAGACTTTTTGCATAAAAATGTTTTATGAAAGCATTCGGGCAGACAAATGAATGTGAGGGTTGAAGCAAAATATCATGCAAATCAGCTAGACATGCCCATGGGTCAAATCGAACAAGAATACGCTGAAACGCAAAATATGCCGAAAAAAGTTGCGCAAATAGTTTTCACGGAATTAGCAGAATAATGATGTATTGTTCTTGCTTTACCGCATATGTACATCTTTGTAAAGAGAATCAGCAGAATAGGTAGTAACTTTAGTTTAAGGTATGCAACTACAGAATATCCCAAGCAGGCAGAGAACAAAGTAAGTATGTATTAGGTTTTGCGAACCTAGTAACAAATTAGTTCAGTTGTGAACTAATTTGTTGCTAGGTTCGCAAAACCTAATACATACTTGCATATATATATTAGCTCTTCGCAACAAACAGTATTTAAAAGAACAAAGTAGTTACATTGGGCAGATTGCAACATCTAACACTAAAAGTTCGATTTATCCTATACATATTTATTATTTTTCCGAATGTAGTCTTTCATTTCCTTTTGTTCCGTATTTTTGTTTTCTCCAATAGGTAAAAGCACAGGTGCGAATTGCAGTGTTGAATGCTAATAATTTTTAAATCAAGTTTGCGAGCTTGAAGTAAAAACCAATCCAAATGTATTCAATCAGTCGTAAAAAAACATAGACTACACAAAGCAAAATCAGCACGCAGCGGTAGTTTTTTATTTATATTGATCGACGACTGGCTTAATACAATGGGATTGGTATTTACTTCAAGCTCGCAAACTTGATTAAAAGGTTTGTTATCACCACCCACGCAATCAATTATTATTTGATTGAATTTCCATTTGGTTTCGAAATTTCTGTCTCTGTGATTGCAGCTGCTTTATCCGATTCAGTTTGTTGCCAATCCGATCGAATGTTTGTTGGGTCTGGTCGATGGGGTGTTTCGTCTTGCCTGGATGCTAGTAAATTGTTGTTGGATTGTGTGATTCGTGGCCAGTCGATTAGAATATCAAGTTGGTGAAACTTTTGAAGAATTTGAATGAGTGTTTGTTGTTTTATATAAAGAGCTTCGCAAATATTTAATAATTTCTAGTTTTACTTTACGTAGGGTATAATCAAATTGTCGAATTGACTTGGTGCCCGTTTCCAATAATATGATCGGAAATAATACGATTTTCTGACGGTTACAAGCCTATTTTAATCAATTTCTTACGGTAAATGTATATATATCGAGTATAAAATAAAGAATTGATTTTGGTAATTAAGCGTACATTGGTTTCGCGGGCGGTAATAACAATGTTTTCAGTCAAGGTTACGAACTTGACAGACACTTGATCCATTAAGCACATACATTTGTCAGCATAAACTAAGAATTTTATTGTGTAGAATAGGCAATTCATTTAATAGAACGGTTTGTCTTCATTTGAACCATCACGTACTGGTCAGAACACTTACGGACCAGGGCTCGTACCCGGGCACATCTGCTTCGGAATTTAGTTCTCTAACCACTGAACCACTCTGTCGCCAGTATGTGATGAGTTCTCAATAAGGACGAAATCAGTCTACTGGATGAATTTACACTGACAAATTTATCTACTTAATGGGTTAGGTTCTTATATCAAATAGAAAACATGATTATAGTAATTCTTAAGGGTTACATTACGTTTAATCGACTTCATTTATACTTAAAGTCAAATCATTCAACATTACTTGATATTCATCAAGGTAAGCTCACAGCATGCATTTTCATACGTGCGCGCGTTTGATTGGAACTGTGAAGTAATCAGTCCAATATGATTAACTACAAATCGCGGAGATTCAAAATATGAGGCTAACAACCCGAAAACATTCAAAGGCTTAACTACACTTTCGTGTTCATCTAAATAAAATTATTATAATTAATGTCAATTCCAATTTGCCACATCAGACTAACTGTATTACATCTAATTTATTAAACGAAGTATTTAAAAGTTACCTCTATGTTTATGCTTGGGGCAGGTTAATGTGAATACACAAATCATGAAACATTTTCAGGATAGCTACTCAGGTGTAACTCAAATATGAAACTTATATAATATATGAATATCAAATAAATGAGGACCAGACATAATATTTAGAAATCCACCAACTGAAAGAAACACCATAGTAAAAATATTCATCTTAAAAGTTCGTTAATAAGTGTTACACTCTACAATGGAGCGCAGTTAATGCAAACAGTAAGATAACGAGAGTTAAAATAATAAATTACGAATTTATACTAAAATCAGTTATGTCGTAAATTTATTCATCCGCTTGTGAAAGCGAATATAAATCTGATTGCCGTCCACCTTCACCACAGTGAGCTTCCGAAACCGATTCGTGAAATCATCGCATTGTATCGTTATTTAGTTCGGTATTTGAAATCGAGCCATGTAACTTTTCTTCCGCTGTTTTATTCGCTACACTATCTCTCGATTTATTTTCCATTCATTTAATAATCAACCTTGTCAATCGATTACGATCACATATTGATATTTCGTGACAGCCATCCAAATTAATTTTATGTCGTGCACGATCTGATCTATTCATACGTCCATATTTACATGAAGTTCTATATTCACCTCTTCATTGTTTAGTTAGGTACATTGTTTCACCAATAAAAATGAGCAAGCAGTCCTCATTTGAAATTTTATATATTACCCACGTGTCTAACGTTTAAATTTTCCTCGTATGGTTTGGCAGTGCATTTTATGAAGTCGATTTTTAAAAAATGATTCTCATATTCTATTTTAAGGCTTTTAATATATATTTTATTTCCTAGTTTGGAGTCTGGTACTTCCCTGATTCTACAGTCCTCATTTGCTTCCTCTGAGTGTAACATTAGCTTCAATTATGTTTAATTATTTTGAATCAAATTCCATATTTTTGATTCTATTAACTTGAGGTTGTACACGTTAGCAGTGAATATTTATATAAATCTAAACTATTCCATGTTCTTATGTTTTCGCCTCTTTCATTCAGGCTTCTAACCTGCATCAATTTTATGTTTCTTAGTTTCATCCTAGTCGGCTTGCTTGACCAGAAATTAAGACGGATAAGCAAGTATGTACCTTATCTATAAACAGCTCATTGTAATTTCGGACCTTCAAGTAGAGTTTGATATCCGGTAACGGTAAGTCAGTGCATGATTCTTTTTCAATCATAAATTGAGGTTAAATATCTTGATTAATTATGTTTAAGCTAATTGTCGTTTGGTCCCCTCTAATTTTCAAAATTTCTAGAATTTCATCTAAAAATAATAAAGAAAATTTGGGCTTTAATGATGTGGTATATAAGAGATTTTTTACCGTGTATTGCGTGACAATAGTTGTCCGATTAGAACAACTCTAACATTCTTATAAAATCTCTTAAGATTTAACATCTCCAAGTAATGTTTCATTGAAATTTTAATTCCTTCTAATATTAACAAGTGATCAATCAGAAAACACCGAAAAATGCCAATGATATTGTTACAGGTATATTGATGTAAATTAATACAAAATCTATGCTTGCCTACCTATAATTCTAACTTAAATTTATCGACAAAATCACAAAAACGATATGAATTTTTCAATCTGGTATCTGCGAAGTACGAATATTTATTTATTCTATGATACATAAGCTTGGAAATTTCTTATGTTTAATTGCGATGGGGATTAGCAATAATTTTAAGGGGTTACAGGAATCATATACATTTATTTAAAAGTATGCTGTAAGTATGACTACTTCACTTTGGATGAAAGCGCTACCCTGTGTTTGAATCACTTCACCCATATCAATACAATTTGTATTCAGTAATTTCACTTTGTTATGTAAGTTATCAGGTTGAACTTTTGTTGTACAGTTTTTTATCTTCTAGTTGTTTATACATGACTTCAATATAATCCTACTGACTCTTCAGACTAGTCGCTCCTCCTTTGTCCGCCTTCAAACACTACATAATTTTTAACAGTTAGATACTGTTTGTGCCGGAAAACTAATATGTATGCAATTATGTATTAGGTATTGTGCATTTAGTAACAAATTAGTTCACGTAAGACCAGATGGATAGACCAAAGAGAGCATTAACGTAAATATAATCTCATTAACATTCGTTTCGTGCTTACTGGCGACTCATCAGTGGGAGCCAGTATTACGCCCTTTACCCACTATATATTTGAGTGAGGAATGTGGGAAAATGTACCTTTTCGGTACCATGATATTGGTATTGGGTACTGACACAATATAAATAGTGTTGGTACCCTTTGAACTTAAGATATATATATATATATATATATATATATATATATATATATATATATATATATATATATAATAGTGAGTTGGCTTGAAATTCGCATCGTTGAAGACTTTATATGAAGTTAGTTTCATTGCTGAAAGTTTGCACAATCGTATAAGATATAGCATCGTCCTGTTTCCCCCACATTGTTCACCAAAATACATAGTGGGTAAACGTCATAATACCGGCTCCTACTGATAAGTTGCCAGTAAGCACAAAAGGAGCGTGCACATGAAATTATACCTTCCGTCCACGTTGACTGTAGTTTACCCTTCTGTTCATATTCGAACAAATTGGTTAATAAGTGCGCAACACCTAATACACAACTTTATAATTTTGTTTATATTTTTTCTGTGTGTAAAAACAGTTATAGGTAGGATAATTTATTTTTAACCTTGTTTTAATTTGAGAGGGCTTACTTTATTATCGACATCAGAAATTAACTCATTTCCAGTTAATTTCTCAATCTGAATAGCCGTGTTGAAACAACAATTACGCAATTCCAGCTGATTCTCATTCAAATGTAGTACAAACAGATTTATCTCGAGGTAAGCTATAGTTGAACTAATCTTATTTAAGGAAGGTCTATTTGTTCCAAAAATCTCCAACTTTCTATCATTTCCTATTCTGAGCATTTTACAATCTATATTACGCGCCAAATCAGTAAAATCCACTGCACGTTTAAAATCAGTGTCGTAGAAAATGAAAATGGCATGGACCTTATTTAAGTTTTCCCCATAATCAGTTCCAAATCATATATTGCGCAACAAGTGATAATAATTCTTCAAAATCAAATTATATTGTTTGATAATACCACCAATCCATTATCAGAAACTTAGTACCGACGCGTTTTCATCTTCCATAATCATCATTTGAAATTATGATGGCTAACTTAATCAAAACCTCATATCAAATTGTATATATATATATATATATATATATATATATATATATATATCTACTGAAATCAATGTTAAATATGCGGATCTCTATCTTTTACTTCAATGAAATATCGGCTGCACAACTACAAGCCATTAAAACATTTTATTTGAACTTTCACTTCCTCATATAAATTACTACAATTAAGCAATCACTGATTGTGCGGGCGGTAACTACTATTCTTTAAACAAATTTGTATCTAAGAGGTCATTCAATATAGTAAAACCACAGTCAGTCACACGATCTGATGAAAACGCAATGTCGAAACTTGTCAATAAAAATGACTGCAAGTTATGCAACATTGGGCGATGGGCTGACTAAACATACAATAGAAATTTTTTATTACTAATATGGAACTCACTAACTTTATTTTAAATTATAATCACCACTCGCGCGTTAATTGCCTGTTAAATTACTATATCGTATATATATATATATATATATATATATATATATATATATATATATTGCAGAAAGCTATAAAAAGGTTAATGGTCGTGGTTGCATAAAAATTTTCGAACCTAAATTTGCAGTCAAGTACAATGTATTTGATTCAACTAGAAGTGAGAGCCTTATGTCTAATATTGCTTTCCTAAGATATGTTTTATGGCTTATCATAGTTAGTCAATTTGACGTCGCGCTATGTTGATCGTTATTGATGATATAAACTCGCCAGTACATCTGATGGACGGTAGTTTTGCTATGGATTGCAACTGGTAAGATATATCGGGATTGGTCTTTAAACCAAACTCGGGAACTTAATTCATGAAGATGCGGAAGTATTACGGTTATTGAAATCAACGTTACAATCTTGCAATTAACATCAATCCAATTTTTTTCTGAATGAACTATTCATATAATAAGGTAACAAAATTAATTTATCTAATAGACTGTTTCGTCCTTATTTGAATCTCGGCATGTATTGTCCAGAATTTGTCCGCGGCTGGATATCGAACTGGAGCAAATTTTCTTCGTAATCTGGGGACCAATTCACTGCACCACCATGCCACATACTAAGCTCAATAAAGTTTTGGCTAGCTTTTCAATCAGCTTGTGAATGTGTGACATTCATTTCGACCTACAGATCTAGCTTACTACTACTAATCTGTCATTATAGGACATACCACGCCACTTTGGGTAGTTGTATGGAACCGAAAAGTCATAAAATTTGTCAATGTGTTGATATATATATATATATATATATATATATATATATATATATCAGTATAAACTAAGCTTAGTATCTCAGCAGAGTTTTCAATTTACATGTGACATCCATCTTGCTGCTTCTATTAGATTATAGGGGTTAACGTCAATAATGATTATTTCATGCTATCGGTCTAATTCCATCTCCATATTTTTTGTTTCTATTAATCTGGCTTCATATTTTTAACTAAAGGGAGATATCGATTTTTATCCAAGACGGAAGAGCGAAGCACAACGACGGATGTCGTAAGTTATCTGAACTCAATGTTGAGCTACGTAAAATTTGACAAAGCGAAGGAGGGTCGTAGAGTCATGGTATTACCAGACATCAAACTAGGCAGGAAATTAAAATCAATAGTGTTAAAATATAATTTAGATATAGTTTTAAAATCGTCAATTAACCCGGACACTGGATTCCCTAACTAAAAAGCAATAATTGAACCCTTAGAGATATCAGAAGTGTTTGAAATCCTACGCAAATTTTGTAGCCTCATGTATGTTGTGAAATCCTGCGCTAAATCAAAAGCGATAATTGTATTGCATAAAAGTGTGGGCGTGTTGCTAGATTTACTTTTTCCCGTTAGGCATTGCGGACTGGACGCATAGTTTATTGGGATGGCTCTAGACGCACAGCGATATTTATCTGTAACAAAATGACGAGATTGCTTATGGAATCTTATGAAATAGAATGTGAAAATAGCTCTGCTAGAGAATTAGAGTACTGAAGTAAGAGTTGTTTATTATTGAGCTGAATATCTTAATTCTGGTTAATCAATAATCTACTGTATAATCCTTCAAAATTTAACTTATTAACTGTTTTTTCTCTAATCTAATAGTTTACAGCTTTTAGTGAACTGACTGCTTATTAAATGAATTTTATCTTGATTACCTCATTTGGTTATAATTTTTATTCTTTTATTAGATGCTGTTATGTGTTTGACGGTAGTTCTACTGTGTTGTTCGACTGGTTAAATACAATGGGATTGGTGTTTATATCAAGCTCTAAACTGCTTTTAAAGTAAAAAGGCTAAGTTTGTGTCTGACTATCGCCTATTTTATTTTATCTCATAAAGAAACTTTTTATTTTACAAACTTTTTAATCATTTTCCTCGATATTATTTTTTTGCATTTGCTCTTATCCAATCCATTGAGTAAGAATAAAAAAATAATCGGGCGATCTTCTACCGCACTTAAATAATGCGGAGTCTCCGAATGATGCTCGTATGTCGGTCTAATCTTGAATACTTTACATTTAAATTTGAACAGCGTGTCAGTCTCGTTGTTTGATTGGTTCTCACCGGTTCCACCATTCTGAAATCTTCCACACCTGTACTGTCAATTAAAAATGTTGTAATCACAAATTTAGCGCGTCGGTCAAATTTGTTATTTTACTCGAGCAAATTAATAGCACTTATTAGGAGCCGTACTGTCTAGAAGACAGGGACCAGTATGATATTCATACGTACAACAGCGCATGAGAAGTCATCTTTCAAATTTGACTTCGCTTGCCATGTCAATGGCAAAAATATAATACCAAATCTATTTTGAAGAGGAAGCCACTGACAAAGGAAAATTTTCCGGCTGGAGTCATTGGAAGATCAACCGAGATGGTTAGTTAGATGGAGAGAAGATGACTGAGAAAATGGGAGACGTCTTCGTCCGGAGATCGGGGGGTATTTTCCACATATCTCCATCCCTATTTATTTACGACTAGATGTGGGCCTATCTCACCAATACCATCGAAGACTAAGTGATGCTAGCTAACACAGAGCTCGTCATAATTCTAGTAAGATTAACCGACTAACTCCAACCGCCAGATACTAGTGTTAACAAGTCTTTTATGGTTAAATTGCAAGCTGCGTTGGAGCAGTCGATGACAAAAAGCGAGCAAACTTCGACCAATAGGGATAGGCACCGCCAGGCTAAATACGTCACAATCTTCAAATGGATTGTCGATGCCCGGACAAGGCAAATGTATCGAAATTCATTCTGTATATTTTGCAGGCTGGAATTATCACTGAGCAGCCAGGTAGCAGTGAAGATCTTCAATCAGCCGATGGCGTGGATTCGGCCATGCTTAATGTCGAAATTGCCAAACTGCTACACTCAGATACAGAGAATGAAGACTTTGATGTGCTTGTGGATGAAAAAAACTGGAATAAAGTATTTTGGTAGCTGAACTTCTAAATAATTAATTTTGCTAATCAAAATGTATGTTCCTATTATGAAAGAGCATAATAAAAGTGTTACTGTTAATGTGTTTGAAATGCATCTTATAATACGGTGTGCTCTATGGTCCGGAAATTACCGTACATGAATGAATTCATATACGCGATGTGCGACTATCTAATGAAAGGATAGAAGATGTTATGACAAGTATAAATGGAGTGGTTTAAATGAAATTTTCCACGTGCATTGTTTGTCTATCATTAATTATTATCACTTGCTTTGGGATGATGTTATTGTGGGTGTATTTGACTAAATGGCTCCTCACTCAAAAACGTGAGGATCTACTAAATTACGTCGTATCATGTGGTAATTGGTGTAAAGAGTGTTTTTAAATTTAGCCATTGTAGTTTCATTTGGTTTTACACGGCAGTTTTATACAGACACATATACGTGACGCGCGCCTATCTAGTAAAACACGAGTTGCCTATTATGAGACAAACCAGTCAGAAATATGAATGGAACGATTAAATTAAAAATCATTCTTGCTTTATTAATTCGTTCAGAAGACATGTAAAAAATTGTGGACCGATGAGGGAGACTGACAAAGGCTGCAGAAATAGTTCCAACAAAGCAAGCAACTGGGAATGGACCTTTGTTATTCGCAACACAGATCAGTTAATTAAACTGATACTCGATAGTCAGTTTGCCGTCGTACTCTGATGATGATAATGGAAGGTCGAAACGCGTCAGTGCGTTGCAGCTGGCGGTAGTTTTGTTATGTTGTTCGATGACTGGTTAAATACAATGGGATTGGTGTTTACTTCAAGCACGCAAACTTGATTTAAAGAATTGTTACCACCACCCGCGCAATTAATTATTGTTTAAATTGTATTGCCTATATATGTATATGTGGCGAAAGCTGCAAACAGTTAATGTTCGTGACTGCATATAAATTGTGCAGCCGACATTTCCAGTCAAGTGCAATGTATGCGAGACTGCTAGAGGTGAGAGCCGCATATCTAACATTGATTTACATATATATTCAATGCGGTTTGATCCTCGATAGTCAGTTTGCCGTCGTACTCTGATGATGATCATGGAAGGTCGAAACGCGTCAGTGCGTTGCGGCTGGCGGTAGTTTTTGTTATGTTGTTCGACGACTGGTTAAATACAATGGGATTGGTGTTTACTTCAAGCTCGCAAACTTGATTTAAAGAATTAAACTGATGATTTGCTTGTGCGTGTAAGTGTGCGTGTCTCAATTATAACGTTTCCCGCTTCCTGTTTGTTTGTTAATAATTCACGTATTTAATACAGCTTTATTCACTTTGCTTTTAAAAATTGACCATATGAAGTATCAAATATTTCTGACGAGTTGAGCTCTGATGAAAATAAATTGGCCGTTTTAACTAGGCTTTATGTGCCTGATTTGTGATAAATTTCTACATCCTTAAACGATTTATTTCTCATTTCGAATAACAGAGACAATTTACCTGATTTTCGGATTTCGAACCGAAATGTTTGAATCCACTGTCACATCACCCACTAAGCTGACAATCAATATGTCAAGTGGAAATATTAGTTTAAACTGCCCCATTTATTCTTGTTGTTGGATCTCTTAAGTATAACGTTTTTTTTAATGCTGGAAAAATCATGATGACAGTGGATTCAAACATTTCGGTACGCAATCTGAAAATCAGGTAAATAATCCATTCCCTGTCGCGCAACATGTTTCTTTTAAAACAGAGACAATTATTGGCTTATTTCACACACTACAGACATTATGTTTGCAAGAATGTTTATGGTCTGTATTTAAAAGTTACATTGTTTGATTATATTAAATAAAACTAAATGAAAATATATAAATTAACGAATTTCACAAGGCAGTTTTAGAAATTGCAACAAATAACAGTTAAATATGTGTTTTAAGGATATGTACTAAACCATCAAACGTGCTTATGTTAATTAAACAAGGAATTTGATGTATAATGAGGAAAATTGACGCTTAACCTGGAGTGGGCCCTTCCAGGCAGCAGCTGTGTAATATCACATTGGTGATTATAAATATTCAATTCGTTAATAAATAGATATCCATCTGACTGACCAAAGCAGCATACTCTTTATTTGATCGATATTAGTTATCACAGTCGAGCAATCAATGATTGATTAATTGCATAACTTATTAACGTATGGCAAAAGTGTAAATATTTTTTTCGTGGTTGCATACGAATTGTACAACTGACTTTTAAAGCCAAATAAATTATATGAGGTTTAACGCCAGCTTAACAACAACAACAACAACAACAACAACAACAATAATAATAATAATAATAATAATGAGCTAATAATTATTGTGTATTATTAATGTGTTATTTGACATTTAATAATATTATTATTGGCTATTTTATTATTATTATTATTATTATTATTATTATAAACTATACTGCTACTACTACACTACTACTACTACTACTACTACTGCTACTACTACTACTGCTACTACACTACTACTACTACTAATAATATATATGTATGTAATAATAATAATAACAATAATAGTAATAATAATAACAATAATAATATCATGTAATAAGCAATACATAATAATATGTATATAATAATAATAATAAATATGTGTGTAATAATAATAATAATAATAATAATAATAATAATAATATAATAATAATAATAATAATAATAATAATAATAATAATAATAATAATAATAATAATAATAATAAATAATAATAATAATAATAATAATAATAATAATAATAATAATAATAATAATAATAATAATAATACTAATAATAATAATAATAATAATAATAATAATAATAATAATAATAATAATAATAATAATAATAATAATAATAATAATAATAATAATAATAATAATAATAATAATAATACTAATAATAATAATAATAATAATAATAATAATAATAATAATAATAATAATAATAATAATAATACATTAAGTGCGAGAGCCGAACTTATAATCTTGCTCTTCTTGTGCTTACCTTGTGAATTGATCCTTGTTAGTATGCTTGTCGTCGTTCTTTGATGATGGACATGGATGGGAAAAATGAAGCAATACATGTACTTGACGATAATTGTGCTATAGTGTGCGACGGCTTAGATACAATGGCATTGTGGTTTATGTCGGGTTCGCGAACTTGATTGAATAATTGTTATCACCACCCGCGGTAGGTGTGTTAGTATGCTTCACTATTTAAATGTGATTTCAATAAACGTACATTGTCCAGAACTGTGTAAGTAAAATCAATTTTGTCGTGCATTTGAATTACGGTGTGGCATTCCATGCCTCATAAAAAAACTGTGCTTGGTAACATTTCTATTTTAGTTGAACATTTCGGACTGATGTAAATTTTTTGTTTTTTTATGTGTACTGCTTATATATTTAAACAAAATTAATTTTTTTCTTTTGTCTCACAATAAGTCGGTTGAAATAATGTGGCCAAAGAGCTGCTACGTCAATTTAAATTTATTTTTCAAATTCACATCGGACAATAAGAGTATTGTGTATTTGAAGAATAAATAGTTCCGGCTACTGCTGATGAATAACTAATAAGCACATGGATCAATAGGATCAGACCTTCCGATCATGTTGACATTCACATGTCAACGATGTAAAACTATTGTATGTGGTATGCAAAGCCTTAAACATACCTGCATATTTGTTAGTTCTTCGCCATCAAGAATTGGACAAAGTTATACTACAATGAAAGGTTTAACAGTTTAATGCGTAAGTGCTTTTTCGAATGCTTCTTTAATCAATAATTGAAAAAATCTCCTTCTTATCGATTGACCAAATGTTGAATAAATTGATAGAAAATTTTATATTGGGATAGTTCGATTGGTTACCTGATTAAATACTGTTTGTTGCGATGAACCAATATATATGCAAGTATGTATTAGGTGTTGCGAACCTAATAACAAATTAGTTCAGTTGTGACAAGAAGGATAAACCAAAGATAGCATGAACGGAAAGTATAATCTCATACACATTCGTTTCGTGCTTACTGGCGACTCATCAGTAGGAAATGTGATAACTGATATCGATCAAAGCTATAGTGTATGGATTTACTGGAGTAATATGTGTTCATAAATAGTTGTAATTCTTAATTTTGGTGAACTCTAGCATACATTGATATCCATCATGTTGGTACCATGTACCGACTCGGCAACCATAGTGTTAGTACCATGTACCTTAGTTGTACTATAATGTTGGTATCGGTTACTGACACAATAGCCATAGTGTTAGTATCCTTACAGACTCGGTATATATATTATATAGTGTGAGTTAGCGTTGAAGTCGCATTGTCGTAGACTATATGATGTTAGCTTCACTATTGCACGTTTACGCATTCGTCTAGGAGATTGTACCGTCCTATTATTCCACATTCTTCTACCAAAATATATAGTGGTTAAAGAGCGTAATACCGGCTCCGACTGATGAGTCGCCAGTAAGCACGGAACGAATGTGCATGAGATTATACTTTCCGTTCATGCTGACTTTGGTTTATCCTTCTGGTCACAGCTGAACTAATTTGTTACTAGGTTCGCAACAACTAATGCATACTTGGTTACCTGATTGGCTGAGTAAGTGAATGAGTAATTCCGTATCTATTTCTAATCGATCCTATTTACCATTGATAATTGGATTGCCCGCTTTTAAATGTTGTGCTGTTTTACGAATTATGTGTGCATAGAAAGCAATTTATTGATGAATAAATTGTCTATGTCAATCTAATGCTACCGTATATTTTACTTTTGATTTCAAGTTTCTGTTGAATTATGCAATTTTGTGTTTTAAAGTGGTACATAAATTCAGTTTATACCATGTGCCATGACCTTGATTGCGTACGCTTAGGTCAATCCATTTATATCATGCTTTTACGCATACGTGTTATCTGTGCGCTTATCCAAGCGAGTAATGCAGCGCTGACGGAGATTAGATGTGCAACAAATTCTGAAATAGACAGAAATTTTTTTAAAAACTGACAGACTCTGCGGAAAATGTAAAGCAGCACATTTTTTTAGTTATTAGTTAGAATTACACCTTTAAAAGCCTTTTTGGTTGATGTAGTAACTATGAGAATAACGTGTTGTATTTCAGAAGAATGAATAATGTGTATGGGTGGTCGGGCTCAAAGCATCCTGTCCTACGAAAGTTGTTGTCATTGTCACGAACATTAACAACGAGAAAATCAACTATCATTGGTATAGCATAAACCAAGGGCATTGTTTAATGTCAAATCATAAATTTAATGCCATAGTAGAAGCAAAGTTAGATGGCCATGAAAAAACTGTCCTTTTGATGAACCAACATAGAAATATGTTAAACGAACATTGGTTGTGATCTTGATATATATATATATATATATATATATATATATATATATATATATATATATATATATATCCTGACACATTATGCACATACATTTGTCACTATAAACTAAAATTTGCATATTGTAGAAAAGGCAATTCATCCAAAGACCAGTTTCGTCCTTATTGGGAACTCATCACGTACTGGCCAGAATTTGCTTGAACTTGGACACGACTGCTTTGGATTATGGTGTTCTAAACACCGAGCTAACCTGCCACACAATTTTCAGTTATATACTAACTAATTTAAGCCGGTTAGTCTTTTTTCTTTCAGGTGGAGCTCATATGGCATCCATTTAGACACAAACTTCAAACTAACCATCCCCAATCTCGCATTACTGAACAGACACCACACTACATGGGGAAGTGGTATTGAAATAAACATTTATATAATCTTGAAATAAACACCTGATTCATTAAGTCCCAACATTTGTCAGAATAAATTTTGAATTGTATAGTGTAGAAAAGAAAATTCCCTCCGGGAGACCGGTTTTGTCCTTATTTGGAACTCATCATATACTTTTCTCGAAGCAGTTTGATATCGAGTAAAGGAAACTTATCCTAATTTTCTTCCTCCAGACTTAGAACAATGTATGGGTCGGCTTTGACGGCCTGCTCTAAGATTTCATTATGATTTACAGATCTTGAAATAAAGTAAGTGGTCTACATATTTTAAATAGTGTTCAATTATATCCTGTAGGGCGATTTGTTCTAGATTAAATATGTATACATCCGTTCGAAACAGCGGTATACAAATTCCCCTGGCAAAAGCACTGATTTGATGGGAGTAATCATCATTGAATAGAAACCGAACACTTTATCTGTCGGCCATTATAAGTTCCGTTATGCCATTTACAAAAATCAATAGTCCGAGTATTCAATTTCAATCAAGTCACGGAGGATAGGCATTGCTTTTTTCAAACGCAGTGTACATAAACAGAAATGTTACAATCATTGAGACCATTGTCTAATTGTCGACGTTCGTGTTCTTTTGCTTTTTTGTTAATTTGAAAGCATTTTTAACAGTGTGACTGTTAATAATGCTTCGTAGTTTCTGCAAGAGTTAACAGGTAAGTTAGCCGGCAAGTTTTATGTAATGTTCACCCCTGACGTTAGAGGACGTATTGTTAGCATTCCGAAATATTTTAAGTCTTGTGTACATTTTGTTTATCCTAAAACCTCGCAGAATTCATGACAATCGGTTTTATTTCATAATTATTTTCCAGCCCTATGTTTTCTTGAATCTGCCATCGCTCTTGTCACAAGTTTTTCCATATTTCTGAAGATGAAGTTGCCTTTTCTTTCCATGCTGATTGAATCGTCATTCTTTCTGGTGTTCCGTCTTGCCTTTGGCTGGCTATTTCCCACATAGCTGAGTTATCAGTGCCATTTTTGGAATAATAATTACGGATTCCCTGTCTGGTGCATCGTGTCTTATGATTCAGTCATTTTGAAGAGTTCAAAGTTCATCTACGGATCTCGGTATGAGAATTTGATTTCTCTTGAAGCACATAAATTGGTAGAAGTAAGAAGCAGAAATTCAACGGAATCAATCATCATCTACTTCAGAAGCTGATCCAGAAAAGAGCATCACCATCCGCTATATCAGCAAGTACTGATTATTTACACCAGTTGGGGCACAAAGAGGCGAAATGTGAAAACAGCAAACTTTTCCTTCTGTCATACTTATGAAGCTTGGTATATTAATCAACAAGTAAGCTGGATGAATGATCAAAGGTTTCATCAAAGCTCTATAGTATTTCAAATACTGCTTGTTGTGGAGAACTAATACATATGCAAGTATGTATTAGGTGTTGCGAACCTAGTAACAAATTAGTTCATTTGTGACCAGAAGGATAAGCCAAAGACAGCATGAACGGAAAGTATAATCTCATGCACATTCGTTTCGTGCTTACTGGCGACTCATCAGTAGGAGCCGGTATTACGCCCTTTAACCACAATATATTTGGGTGAGGAATGTGGGATAATAGGACGATACAATCTCCTAGACGAATGTGTAAACATGCAATAGAGAAGCTAACATAATCTAAAGTCAACGACAATGCGACTTCAAGGCTAACTCACTCTATATAATATATATAGCGAGTCTGTAAAGGATACTAACACTATGACTATTGTGTTAGTAACCGATACCAAAATTATAGTACCGAAAAGGTACATGGTACTAGGAGATTGTATCGTCCTATTATCCCACATTCCTCACCCAAATATATAGTGGTTAAAGGGTGTAATACTGGCTCCTACTGATGAGTCGCCATTAAGCACGAAACGAATGTGCATGTGATTATATTTTCCGTTCATACTCTCTTTGGTTTATCCTTCTTGTAACAAATGAACTAATTTGTTACTAGGTTCGCAACACCTAATACATACTTGCTCTATAGTATTTGACCGGTCGCGAATAAATGGAAGCAACAAGTATATTCAGCAAGTACAGCAAACTCAATCTTTATAACCGTCACAAAATGTAAAATTTGCAAAAAATGAGGCAATAGCATAATCAGATGATCTATAGAACAAACAATAATTAGACGTTACAATTAAACAATAATTGCTTGCGCGGGTGGTGGTGACAATTCTTTAAATCAAGTTTGCGAGCTTGAAGTAAACACCAATCCCATTGTATTTAACCAGTCGTCGAACAACATAACTGCGACTGGCGGTAGTTTTGTTATGTTGTTCGACGACTGATTAAATACAATGGGATTGGTGTTTTCTTCAAGCTCGTAAACTTAATTTAAAGAACAAATAGGCGTGAAGCGAGGCAAGAAACGACTGCGGGCTTGGCAAGAAACGAAAATAGTCCAATTTTCTAATGTGCACACTTGGAGATTGCAGAACCAGAATAAACAAACAAGCAAAAACTTCTTCCCGAGAAACAAATATGCACAGTTTGCACAAACAGACAGGATGCTAAGTCTGGATAAGCACATAGCTGACACTTAAAGAATTATCAGATGTCATGCATTTAGAAAACAAATAATATATACAGATACATTAAATAACTCGCTAATGCAAAATCAAAACCATCAAAAATGTGACATATAATACTACCCCAACAAACTTTCATTTATTCACTTGGGAAACCATGCATACACAAAGTGTAAGTGAAGTTTACGTGTTGTTAAGCGTTATCGAAATATATTTATCAAGATGTTACCTGAAAATGTCAAAAATAAAATTATTTTCATCTATTCAATCACTGCGTTTTTCTTCCTACTGAAAACATGTTCTCTACTAAGTATTACCACATAGTGAAACATTTGTGAATCACTAAAACGACAAAGATTTTGCTACCGATATTTCGCCTTTCAGGTTCGAAAGCCCTTTTCAGAGGTCTGCTCGTCACAAGAGTAATAGACAAGAATTAAAACGAAATTCATAGTGCTGGTAACCTGTACAAGCTCGTTAGTTTAAAACCCTTTATGTGGATAACAAAAACAGTTTCAGTATCATAAAAAACCGTGGTGATGGTATCCATTAGTAGCTCGATATATATATATATATATATATATATATATATATAATATCGTGCATTGGCTTTCAAATCGAAAAGGACATTTTACAGTGAATTTTCCTTAAACTTCTTAACAAAATATAAGGTAGGTATATGACACAATACCGGATCCTACCGATTAATAGCTGGAAAGCATGAAACGTATTCGCATATAAGATTATATCTGTCGTGCATACTGAAATTTGTACTTGATTTATGACTTATATAAAATTCTTCTGATTAATAGACATTTGTCATAGAATTTCGAAAATGACGCCAATATGTAAAAAAACAAAAATATTAACTAGAATGGAAATTGTGAAATATCTTTTTGCCCGCAAAATTTGTTTTAAAAAAATATTTATGAATAAAATATGATTACAATGAAGTTAAATATGTAAAGCGTTATCATCACATCTAAAAAAATTAATAAGACAACTGGCTCACTCTTTGCTACTTACATCGGTTTGATATTTAACAGCAATCATAAATGTTAGAGATTTCAATTGCCACTCCATTTAAATATTTTTGATGTCTCTTAAATATTATTTCTATATAAACATATTGATTAAATTGCCGCGTAATTTATAAAAGCGTAAATCTCAACTGTTCGTTGAGAAAACCAAAATAGGGATGATGCTAATTTCCATTTTGCACGCTGCCATTTTTTATGTCTATATAGAATTTTAAAAATCTAATGCACGCACTGGTGCGAGTAAAAGATCAGAATTAGACATGATAGAAAGATGGAGAAATTAAGCATTTATAGACCTCCAACTTTTGAACACGAATATCCAGATTGAGATATCACCAACAAATGTGATAATTGCTGAAATATTTTAAACCACGCAAATCCTGTCATATAAAAATAGGACTAAATTTGAATTTTACATAGTCAAAATTACGTTAACACACGAAAATAAGACATATAAACATAATTTTAAAAATCAATCGACACCGACAACATTTGAGAACATATAATTACTTTAATCAAGGTTGCAATCTTAATATAAACACCTGACCCATTAAGTGCAAACATTTTCAGTATAAACTAAGAATTGTATAGTATAGAAAAGGCAATTCATCCAGTAGACCGTTTTCGTCCTTATTGGGAACTCAACACGCACTGGAAGAATTTTCCACTGAAAATTGTGTGTAGTGTGCGGAAGAGTGGCTCAGTGGTTAAAAAATAAAATTCCGTGGCAGACAAGCCCAGATTTGAGCCCTGCCCGTGGCATATTTTTCCAATACGTGATGTGTTCCCAATAAGGACGAAACTGGTCTACTTAATTAAATGCCTTTTAACGCTGTACAATTATTAGTTTATACTGAAAAATGTATTTACTTAATTGGTCCGGTGTTTATATCAAGATCGCAACCATGATTATAGCAATTTTTATCACCAGCCGTGCAACTAATGTTTATTTAATTATATAATTGAGGACAAACAATGTTGTATGTTTAAAATCAGATCAAGGAAGGGCAACAGTTCTGATGAATCGGTTCGATATTAACGTTAGGATGTATGAACAGCAACATGATACAGAATTATTCACAACTATGTAATAATCTTATGGATAAATTATAAATGAGAGTGATTGTATTGATAAATAATATGACTGCCAATGAGGAATTTAATCATGCTCCTGGTAATTTCCTTATATATATAAATAAATTCGCGTGAAGTGTGTATAGTTTAGTGAAGATTCACAATCCGGGTAAATAATGCTAATGCCCAACATTCAACGTTATATAAAATGTCCAAGTGTCTATGTCATAGAATCTAGAAAATATCCATATTTCTTAGATCATTCATCGATTAACTTGTTTCGTCTAATTAGAATAATCAATAAGTATTAAGTAGATGAAAGGGAGAGATTGACAAGCATGTATGTGGTAGCCATGGATAACAAAATACAATTAACCAATGAACTGGATTTTTTTAGCGTTTCCTGATTGACCACCCGTTAATAATAGAAATAAGTAGACTGTTGCCTAGATAGTTAGTGTAGATGATGAATATATGTAGAGCAACAGCATTTTGAGAGTATCGTACGGTTTTTTCGTGGGTTGTAGATTTGCACTATTGGTTCCGCAAATATCAGATTGATACTCAGCTCCACATACGCATTGAGTTCTTCTTCGTACTGACTGGGTGCTGATTCGTCCATTTACTCACCCACGATAGAAAACCGTGGATACTCGAAATGTGATGATCGCGCTGTGCAATTTAGCACAACAGCATTCAAGCTTCAACATATTTTATATTCAGTAATAAATTTTATAAAAAAAATTGTAGAGTGATATATTGATTGCTGCGGTACATTGTGCGATAATCATGACAAAATTTCATTAAACATACAATAGCTATGTATTGACGTTACGGAGATCAAATGTAGATCGAAATATTATGAAAAAAGAAAATTACTGGAACAATGAAAGCTGCGTTAGTCAAAACGCAGATCAGGTAATAAGTACGGTATCCGTAAAATAAAATGGACATATCATTTAAAAACTCTTAAACTAGGTGCTAAACTTTTCGACCGAAAGGAGCAAATTTACCTGTTAAACACATCATTCTCAACTAAAGTAAAAGAAACGTAAATAGAACCAAATTCAGATATTGCAATGTTAATATACTATATCTTGTACGCCATCTAGTAGAAACAACACATTTAATTAACTGTGGTGTTTGCAGACGCGTACCAATATACAGTCGTAATAGATCGACAAGCTTCAATAGAGAATCAATCGAAATTAAATCGGCTGGTGCAGTGGATAAAGAGACGGAATCCGTATAAAATGGATCCCGTTTTGAGTTCCGTTCGCGAAAAATTCAGGACAGTACATGAACAGTTTCTATAAAATAATAAATGGGTCTATTTGATAAATTACCTTTGTTACCTGAAATATTAAACTAAGATTGGTTGGGCGGGGGGGTAATATAAATTACGACACTCAAGGTAACAATCTTGATATAAACATTTGACTCGTCAAGTACATACATTTGTCAGTCTAAACTAAAAATTGTATAGCGTAGAAAAGGCAATTCGTCCAGTAAACCAGCTTCGTTCTTATTGAGAACTCAGCACATACTGGCCAGAACTTGCCGCAGACAGGGCTCGAACCTGGCCAAGTTTGCTTCGGAATCTGGTGTTCTAACCATCACCTGGTACACTGTTTAGATGCGATTATATTTAAACAAAATACCACCGTTATACTTCAAATCAATATATATATATATATATATATATATATATATATATATATATATGCTTGTGTGTGTGTGTGGTTTGAACATATGTGTTGTCTGTACTGCAGAAGGCGGCATTAATAAATCAACTAATACATCGGTTTTGTTCCTGGAGGAAATTCGTCAATGACTTTGTAGAAATTGCCGCTGACTTGGCTCGAACCAGGGCTTATTTTCTATAGAGATGCCAAAAAGTCTCAATAAGAAGTTACGGCTGACCAGAAATATATGTTGACCTATAACTGAAAATTGCGTGTAGGGTGTGGTCGAGTGGCCCATTTGATGAGCGTAAAAATCTGAAGCAAATTTTTTCTCAGGTTCGAGCCGCCGTCTCGGCAAATTCCAAATAGTGTTTCACGCGTTTGATATAAGGACCTAACCGGTCTATTTGATAAATTCCTTTCGCTTCGTTTCGCATCGGTTAGTTTATTATAACGACAAATATATAACTAAAATCCTGCCATAAAAATCCAATTTTACATCAATTCATCAGGTGGCGTGGTTTTTACCCATATAATAACACTTCGGGGTGGCTAATTAAAATTTTAATTTGATAAAGAAGGAAAATAATCTCTATCTGAATGCAAGGTTAACCAAAAACTAAAGTTGGTATGGAACTCAAAATTGCGTGTATTGTGCAGTAGGAGTAACCCAGTGGATCAGGACAAGTGCCAGAAAGAAATGTGCTCCGATTTGAGGCGCGTTTGTTAAAAATTTTGACAAGTAAATGATGAGCTCTCAATAAAGACGACCTCGGTCTAATTGATGAATTAACTTTGCTACCTTATTCCATGCTTAGTTTCTACTGTCGACGAATATAAATTCCATTAAGGAATATAAAATTTTCATTTAAATGTTTAAGTATAAAATGTAATATGATCAGGTTTATTTTTATATTCTAAATTAAATATGAATAAATATGAATTATCAGTATAAGATAAAATTTGCAGTAGGTAGAATATGCAAAACATAGATTAGATTGATTTCGTCAGCAGCAAATATAGATATAATACAAGAATATCCAATAAGGATGTAAAAGTTAATTATTTGTCAATTAGCGCAATGTATTTTACTGTGAATATATATATAATATATATATATATATATATATATATATATAATATATATATGTACTTTTTTGTATATTCTTGTAATTTTTTTTGAATTTAAGTTTAATGGTTGGACAAAGTAAATAAATGCATTGGAAATTTTGAGATCGATAATATTATGAACCATCACAATTATACGATTAAAAATTACTCTGTGTAAAATCTGAGAAAATATTAAACGAACATTGGTTGCGCGGGTGGTGATAACAATTATTATAATCAAGGTTGCCTTATTGATATAAACACCTGACCCATTAATTACTTACATATGTCAGTATAAACTAAGAATTGTATAGTGTAGAAAAGGCAATTCATCCAGTAGACCGGTTTCGTCCTTATTGGGAACTCATCAAGTACTGGCCAGAATTTGCCGCGGACAGGATACGAACCTGGGCACGTCTGCTTCGGAATCTGGTGCTCTAACCACTGAGCTATCCTGCCGCACACCACACTACACACAATTTTCAGTTATATACTAACTAATGTAACTTGGTTAGTCAATTTTTTCTTTAGGTGGAGCTCATATGGCATCCATTTAGACCCAAAGTTCCAACTAACCATGCCCAATCTGTCATTACTGAACAGATACCACATTACATGGGGAAATGGTATTCAAATGAACATTTATATAATTAAACGAGCATTGGTTGCGCGGGTGGTGATAACAATTATTATAATCAAGGTTGCGGTCTTGATATAATCACCTGACCCATTAATTACTTACATATGTCAGTATAAACTAAGAATTGTATAGTGTAGAAAAGGCAATTCATCCAGTAGACCGGTTGGAACTTTGGGTCTAAATGGATGCCATATGAGCTCCACCTAAAGAAAAAATGACTAACCGAATTACATTAGTTAGTATATAACTGAAAATTGTGTGTAGTGTAGTGTGCGGCAGTGGTTAGAGCACCAGATTCCGAAGCAGACGTGCCCAGGTTCGTATCCTGTCCGCGGCAAATTCTGGCCAGTACTTGATGAGTTCCCAATAAGGACGAAACCGGTCTACCGGATGAATTGCCTTTTCTACACTATACAATTCTTAGTTTATACTGACATATGTAAGTAATTAATGGGTCAGGTGTTTATATCAAGACCGCAACCTTGATTATAATAACTGAGAACATATTGTTTGATCAACTATACTTCATCATATGGAAAACTGTATGAATAATTAATAATGTTAATTCAAATTGACTGTTAAACAAACTACAACTTAAGTAATAAAAAAACAATAGATTTGACAGGAACTTGTAACGATTATTTGAGTTTCATTTATAAATGTACTCCTCGTTACATAATCTAAATTCCTCAAATTTATTTCATATGTATTAAGTATTGCCTACCTAGTAGTAATTCAGTTAAAATTATATCAGAAGTACATACCAAATTCAGCATGAACGAAACTAATAATGTGAGGTAAACATGCATTTTGTGCTTACTGGCGACCTATCAGTAGAATCCTGTACAACTACCTATACCCATGTATTAGGTGTTGCGAACCTAATAACAAGTTAGTTCAGTTGTGACCAGAAGGATAAACCAAAGGCAGCATGAACGGAAAGTATAATCTCATGCACATTCGTTTCGTGCTTACTGGCGACTCATCAGTAGGAGCCGGTATTACGCCTTTTAACCACTATATATTTGGTTGAAGAATGTGGGATAATAGGACGGTAAAATCTCCTATTATCCCACATTCTTCTACCAAATATATAGTGGTTAAAGGGCGTAATACCGGCTCCTACTGATGAGTCGCCAGTAATCACGAAACGAATGTGCATGAGATTATACTTTCCGTTCATGCTGCCTTTGGTTTATCCTTCTGGTCACAACTGAACTAATTTGTTACTAGGTTCGCAACACCTAATACATACTTGCATATATATTAGTTCTTCGCAAAAAACATTATTTACCTTTACCAATATTTGGTCAGAAAATGTGCGAGAGATTGACAGTAAAATCTCATTTACGACTGTGTATTCGAACAAAAATGTGGTTAACTTCCTATAAATACTTTGGCAACGCCAAGCCAAAGCCAATTCGTCATAAGTAACTTATACCAAGCCTGTAAAGGGTACCAACACTAAGGTTGCCGAGTCGGTACCTGGTACTAACAATATGATCGCCGAGTCATTATTGGTACTCATACAATGGTTTTCAAAATATCGAGTTTGTAACTGAGACCAACGCAATTCTTTTTCGTTGCTGTGAATTAATATATATGCAAATGTACATTAGGTATTACGTACCTAGTAAAAAATTAGTACAGATAAAATAGGAAATGTATACTAATGTTTTGGTATCAGAAATAGTCTTAAAATTCTGAAAACCATTATGTTAGAACTACTTACGAGTTAGATACCTTGAATTTTATTTTTTTCGGTACTCTTTACAGGAACGGAATATATTATTTATCCTGATTTAGCTTGAAAGTCCCATGACTGAATACATAAATTTAAACCTAGTAATACTTGATTACACTTTTTAAAGAAGATTGATCCGTTCATTTTTACACGTTTCTTTACCAAATATGTAGTGTGTATAAGACATAATACCGGGTTCTAATAATGACATTCCAGTAAGCACGAAACGCATGTCTACTTGAGATAATAATTTTTTACCTGCTGACTATTGTAACCATCTGGTCCGTTTTGAACTTATTAGTTACTAGGTGCACAATACCTAATACATAATTGCGTATATATTAGTTCTCCACCACAACAGTATCTAACTTTTATATATTTAATTGAATGATGTCATACTTACCACGAAATTTAATACCTGATATCGATCAAAGCCAGAGTGTATGGATTTACTGGAGTAACAGGTGTTCAGAAATCGTTGTAATTCTCAACTTTGGTGATCTATAGTCTACATTGAAATACATCTAACTTAATTGTTACTTGATACGAAATAACCAATACACGATTGCATACCTATTAATTCACTGCAATAAACCGAAACTAGGACATAAACCAGTCATAAGTTGAAATCGAGACGCTTGCGATAAATTTCATCATTTGCATTGTTTATCTGTCCATAATCTTTATCACTTACTATGACGCGATGTTACTGAAGTTATAGGTGATTTATTTGCACCCTTCTCTAAAATATGAAGATATCATTAATTAGTTCATTTCATGTAGTAATTATAAAAAAATAGTCTGACTTCTGGAAAGTATAAATTAAAATTTACCCATTGTAATTTAAATTAATTGGATATGCACAGAAGTTGTTGAAGAACATGCATGTGTGATGCGCGCCTGACAATTGAAATATCAGTTAGGTATTGTAAGACAAAACAGTCAGAAGGATAAATGGAACTGTCAGGGGTAATATCGTACTTTCTTTATTGGTTTGTTCCTAAAAATTTGACGCATGATTGACTGATAAATGGTACCGAAAAATGGCTTAAGCATTTTGTAATCATAAATTGTACATTGTATTGCGAAACAAAGAATGGTGAGAGCTGCATCTTTTATTTTCTATACAAAATATATAAAGTGCGGTTTGATTCTGGCAAGTTAGTCTGCCATAGTAACATCAAAAAGTTTAACCTTAGAAATCTATGAACAAAATCAACTAAATAGTAGCACCAGTATTTTACCACACACAGCAAACGATGGACCCCAAAAGTTAGGAATCAGACATGACATATGTAGTTAGGCTTCCTGCATTTGCGCGATATCTTATACCATGAAATCGCTTCAGTTCAATAGAATGAGCATTTATTCTGCACATCTGAGAAGAAGCATCTCAATTGGTATATATCCTTGTATATATCCTTATTGGGCCAAACAAGATTTTATTAAATAATATCGCCTGCCTATTTTTTATCTTGAACATTTTAATTTGTGTTTTCATCTACTTAAAAAAAATCAAGTTTGCGAGCTTGAAGTAAACACCAACCCCATTGCATTTAACCAGTCTTCGAAAAACATAACAAAACTACCGCCAGTCGACGACTGGTTAAATACAATGGGATTGGTGCTTACTTCAAGTTCGCAAGCTTCATTTAAAGAATTGTTACCACCACCCGCGCAATCAATTATTGTTTTATTCGTCTATCTTCTTCGGTCGTTCTTTGCGCATCACTCTGGATAGAAAAAAATTAATAAATCGTGTGCAAAAATACATGTTAAACAAATCTGGATGAAAAAGCATTGATGTAAATAGCTTACAAATCTATGATAGGCACAAAATGGACCGAGTAATATTTCAGAATGCCGTCAAATTTCTAAATTACCAGATCTACGTTTTTACTGACATAGATTGAATTCCAGTTGTTTAAATCAAGTTTGCGAGCTTGAAGTAAATAACAATTTCATTGTATTTAACCAGTCGTCGAACAACATAGCCAGTCGCACGCACTGACACGTTTCGACCTGCCATGATCCTCGTCAGAGTACGACGGTGAACTAACCAACGAGGTTCAAACCGCGTTGCATATATACGGAAAGCAAAATTAGATATGCTGCTCTCACATCTAGCAGTCTCGCATGCATTGTGTACTTGACTGGAAATACAAACTTATGATTTCTTAATTCGGTGAATCAGGTTTGCGGTCGTGATAAGAACACCAAGAATATTGCATCTAAACAGTCGTACAAAATAGTAAAACTACCGTAACACGTAACGACGCGTTTAGACCTACATGGTCAAACATCAGAGAAATTATGAAAAATTAGAGTCAAAGGTCATGCTATAAAGCATAAATAAAGTATTACAAATCAACTGTACGGTTCTCACCCGTATTAGTGTCAAATAAAATGCATTTGAATAGAATGTCAGATGTGCAGTATTACTATGTTGTGCGACCGATTAGATACAAGGAGTATGTATTAGGTGTTGCGAACCTAGTAACAAATTAGTTCAGTTGTGACCAGAAGGATAAACCAAAAGCAGCATGAACGGAAAGTATAATCTCATGCACATTCGTTTCGTGCTTACTGGCGACTCATCAGTAGGAGCCGGTATTACGCCCTTTAACCACTATATATTCGGTAGAAGAATGTGGAATAATAGGTCGGTACAATCTCCTAGACGAATGTGTAAACCTGTAATAGTGAAGCTAACATAATCTAAAGTCAACGACAATACGACTTCAATGCTAACTCACACTATATAATATATATACCGAGGCTGTAAAGGATACTAACACTATGGCTATTGTGTTAGTAACTGATACCTTTTTGAAATCGATGAGTACCGGATACTAACACTATGGTTTCCGAGTCGGTACATGATACCAACCTGATGGATATAAATATATGCTAAAGTTCACCCAAATTGAGAATTACAACAATTTCCGAACACCTGTTACTCCAGTTAAACCATACACTCTGGCCTTCATCGATATCAGTTATCACATTTCGCGGTAAGCATGACATCATTCAATTCAATATATTACAGTTAAATACTGTTTGTTGCATAAATTGATTAGGAGATTGTACCGTCCTACTATTCCACATTTTTCAACCAAATATATAGCGGTTAAAGGGCGTAATACCGGCTCCTACTGATGAGTCGCCAGTAAGCACGAAACGAATGTGCACCAGATTATACTTTCCGTTCATGCTGCCTTTGGTTTGTCCTTCTGGTCACAACTAAACTAATTTGTTGAACTAATTTAAATGATTTTTTTCGCCATCTATGATTGCTTAAATTTACAATTTCTATGAAATTATTAAACGAACATTGATTGTGCGAACAGTGAAATCATATTCATAACTTTTCTCGCCGGTATCATTATAAGGAAATAAATGAATCAGTTAGGCAATGGTTAGTTTTGAGTATGTGGACAAAATTAATTAAGACAAGTTTGTTGATTCTAATTAACATTATTCCCATTTATTTTAATTATTAGCACAACATGGTCATTAAAAGAGCTACTTAGTTCATAATTAAATTTTAATAAATAAATAAATTAATTTTTTCGTATTGGTTATTTAATATCAACAATTTATTCCGAGCATTGTTTGATATTAATATTACCGCATAATTACTGACATTTAAAAATATTACTCTGCAGTAACTATCTATGAATTTAACACGGTTTCTTAACTTATACATGACTTAACCACTTTAAGGACGCCTGGAATAAATAAAAATCAAGATTTAATGGTGACTATACCATGGAAATCTGAAGCAATAGATTTAAAATAAAATAATACATGTAAAAAAGCACCATTCTAGTGCTGAGTTATTGCATTGATGAGAACAGATGTAATGTTGAATATATCCAGATACTTACTATAATCAATGTTGCGAACTTGATATAAACACCTGACCTATTAAGTAATTATATTTTGTCATTATAAACTAAGAATTGTATAATGTAGAAAAAGCAATTCATCCAGTAGACCGGTTTCGTCCTTATTGGCAACTCATCACGTACTGTCCAGAATTTGCCACGGACAGGGCTTAAACCTGGGCACGTCTGTTTCGGAATCTGGTGCTCTAACCATCAGATACTTTTAAAGTAAATAATGTGTAGTTAATAATCATTGAATTTCATATGCGACCGGCTCATAGAAAATAAATACGTAATGTGTTTTTTAATGGTTTTTGCGCTAAGTGTTGTTGGTACATTGTAAAAAGAATTTCTTTTCCGATAAAGAAATATCACATAATCACAAATATTTCTTCTCGATATTTATTGATTCATATTTAGATATACACACAGATCCACTTGTTCTAAAACCCGCGCTCATTATTTTAACAGCCCACCAAATTCTACATAACCAACATAGTAGGCTTGACGTCGCTATTTATAATTATATTTAGTCACAAATATTCAGTCATCATTAATAATTTTCATCTGAAATAAAACATCCTTATCAAATTTAACTTTTTTTAAACATCTATTATTTTTAATTTAAGCTAATAAACATTATACGCTTTACACAAATTCAGTACGATTTCTCTGTTCTATCAGAATTTTTGTCATTAATAAATAAATTTATCAACTAATGTACAGTCACTAGCCATGGGCTTCAATGTGATGTAATCCGACCACCCCTTATTTGAATAAACAATGAAGTCTGCTTTTGAATGATATTCGTACATTGTTAATAGGCTCTTTCATTATCGATAAAATATCAGCACAAACTCAATAAATATATTTTCGATATTTTCAAAATCCGCGCCCCTTTTTTCAACAAAACACCAAGTTCTAGAACACAAACTAATTAGTCTTGACGTCGCCATTTCTAACTAGTTGTAGCAGCACATATAAAGTCACTATTAATGATTTTCAACTAGAATAAACTCTCCTGATTAAAGTTAATGAATAAAATGCCTACTTTAAATATTTTAGGCCACAACCCAATTTTTACGCAAAATCAATACCATTTTTTCGACACTACCTGATTTTTTGTCATTTATGATTAGAGTCACCAGTCAAGGGCGTCCATGTGTTGTAATCCATCCAGCCCAAGTGAAATAAATCACATTTTATCTCAGACTTTTCATGTTCTGACGGATACTTTGTCGTATATGAATTAAGTAACATTTCTCTACGACATAACTGAATTCTCCATTAATTAAAAGGTGTAGCAACTAATTCAGTAACCGTAGATACCTTTCCTATTAATTAAACCTTCAAGGCCATAGTTACCGAATGGAAATGCCATTTTTATTCAAGACTCCTACAGTATATAATTCTTGAAGCAATTCAATTATATTTCATTGACCGATGCTAAATTTTGTCATTTATTTAAATAAATATAATAACCAACAGTGGACATCCAAGGGCTGTAAAATGCCCAGGCGAAACAAAATTAATGACGTTCTCTATCAGTTATTTTAATGTTCCCACATTGTCTTATTCATAAATATAGTCATTAATATTTCTCTAAAGTATTTTTGACGTCCCATTTATAACCTTATGTAGCAATACGTTTGTCATCCCTATTACTGTTTATCGTGAGAAATAATCTCTCGTGGTCAAAATTAATAAAAGAATATGACTAGAATATTTATTTAGAGATCCTAGCGATTATTATTCTTAAACCAAATAAGCAATATTTTTCAACTTTATTATAATTTTTATCATTGGTAAATAGATTTTTAGCAAACACATAGGCAAGAATTTTCATATTATATAACCTCCCTGCTCAAATAATACGTGTGATTTTGTATGTCAGGTTTTCTTTGTTCCCAAATAATGTAAATCATATATAGTCATTAGAATTTCTATACAATATAAATTGATATCAACATTTTTATTTAAATTTAGTAATCAATTGTAATTTTCATTAACAGCAGGATCTCCGGTTCAAAGTTATGGAAAAAATATTTTTTATTTCATTTATATTTATGTGCACGACTGTAACTCTTTCCATTTTAAAATAGATCTAGCAAACGAAATATGGTTACCAATCTATGTTTTCAAATAAATGAATTTGCTTTCGCCGATCTGAAGAAAGATTTCTTCTGACAATTATATTTGATTTTATTACAGATTCCTATTCATGAAGTGTTAATTTTATTCATCTAACGTTTCATCATATTATTCCTCAATTAATAGATATAGCAACAATTATATAACTATCAATTAACGATTTTAATATGTGGGGATCTTGCATTGCCATATGTAAATAAAGATGGTGCATGTAAATTCTGTTTCAAATTCCTGCATCTTGTTACTTAAGAACAAATTTAATAACATTTCTTTGATCTACAATAACTTGTTAATTGTTCTTAAAGTTTTCCAGGAAAGACGTCCTTTGTCAATAAAATTCATTTAAATTATATTGCGTGATTAAATATAAAGAATAAAAATTTTCGTTGATTTAATTTTAAATTACTAGAGAGGAAACAGATTCAATAAATTTTCTCTAAAAATTTATTATTTTTGACATTATTTACAAAATTTTGTAAGAATTAGCTTTTTAACATTTTCATTATAGAAAATTTTTTTTGCTAAAAATTAAATAAAGAATCTGTGTGCCACTTTAGTTTATTTTTCTAAAAAATAATTATTCCTAACACAATTTAGCACTTTTATCTATACTAATGGATTTAGTAAACAATATCTAGTCACCAATTAATAAATAAATGTAAGCTTAACTTTCCTGCTAAAGTAGAAAGTACAAGGATATCTGTAACTTGTATTTTCTGGTCCAACTCTTCTATTGCATATGTAAAACGCGTAATACTTCTATAAAACTTCTTTGATCCCGTCATTTAGTTTAAGATTTAGATACCGCTAGATAGTCATCTATCAATGATTTTTATATGAATATAATATTTCCGCTTACATGCAATGTAAGTTTTTATATAAACACCAATCCCATTGTATTTAACCAGTCGTCGAACAAAATAGCAAAACTACCGCCAATCGCACGTACTGACGCGTTTCGACGTCCCATGATCATCATTAGAGTACGACGTTAAACCAACTAGCAAGAATCAAACTGCATTAATATATATATATATATATATATATATATATATATATATATATATATATATATATATATATATATATAACGAAATTAGAAATGCGGCTTCACCTCCAGTGGTCTCGCATACAGAGTTTTGCTATGATGTTCGACGACTGGCTAAATACAATTGGATTGGTGTTTTCTTCAAGCTCGTAATCTTGATTTAATGAATTTTTACCGCCACCCGCGTAACCAATTATGGCTTTATGTAATGTCTTTAACTGACGATATTATTTTAAATTTCTACATATTATTATTCAACTTATCAACAAAAGAATGGAAAATATATTCTTGTAGAGAAGACTTGTAATTTGGGTTTAATTTTGATTCGGTCATCTGTACTGAGATAATTAAACGTAAGTTTTTAAGTAAAAGCTATCGAACAAAAGTGTGATAATCGTAGATGTTTGAGAAACGATGCTTTTCATTAAGAGTTACGATTTATTATTTTCATCATTTAATACTAGATTTAGCAACACCAAGTAATAACCATGCAATATATTTAATGTTAAATAATCTATTAGGTTAACACGCCATGATGAATCATTACTAATATTATTTATACGTCGAAGAATACCGGTAAATTTCTCCGATCTTTTATTATTTTCTTCATTTGTTACTGGAAAACATAGCCCATATTGCATTATCAATCAAGTAGCTTAATAACAAATAATCAAGAAGGCTCAAATGTAGATTCAAAATTTGTCCGGCAGTTATTATTAAATTTCCTAATATTCTTCTACATACAAGATACATAATATTTCCTGATCACTTATTATTTCCGCAATTTATTACTAGATTTTACAAACTACATTAAGCCATTAATCGAGGATATTCACGTTAAATGATCATTTCTCCATCAAGGCGAAGAAAATTAAATCTGCCAATTTCATTTAAAAATCAATAAGATTATTTTAATTAAAAAAATCAGTACTATTTATTCTTAATATTATTAGTTTTTTCATAGAAGAATAGGTATGGCACAAAATATGCAACCGTCAATCACTGATACATATATGCACTATTTGCAGATCAGGTGAAACTGACGAATTTGTATTTCATATTTGACAGCATCTTATTAATAATAAAGTTGAGTAAACATTTTATTAAACAATATAATTTTAATTTATTTCTGGTCTGAGCAATCACTATTTAATCCTAAATCAATATTTTCATGTAAATGTATCGTCCTTGTTTAAATAAAATGAAGAAAAATGAATTTGAATGACAATTTTAGTTCAAACAGATACTTATTCATGAACAAAGTCAGAATTATTTTTTCCATTTAATATTAGATTTGAAATCAATATTAAATCATTATTGAATGATTTGCCTGTAAACCAACCAATCCTGGTCACTCTATCGGATACTTAATCACATACCAATTCAGTAATATTTCTCAGAATTAATATTTTATTCGTCATTTTTAACTAGATGTAGCAACGAATATGAACTCAATGAATTTATAATACATTTACGTCATGCACTCTTATTTTTATTTTGAATTTCGCTGCCATTTCCTTGTTACCACTTACATATTCAAATGAAAACCCAGAATGTATATAAATGAAAGATTGTAGAGCGAAGTTTAGTAATCTCGAAATAAATGGCCATTATCCACTTTGTATATTATATATATATATATATATATATATATATATATATATATATATATATATATATATATAAGTATCTATACGCACAAAATGGGTTCTTTGAACTTCAAGTTCCTACAGTTCACCCTGAGTGTATAGTATGTTTACTTTACATGTATATCTTCATTTACACTCTAATTTTATATAAATATATAAATATCCATAGATATACACGTCTACACACAATATATATATATATATATAATGAATATTTAAATTCACATATAAGCAACCATGTGAGTTCCCCTCACATCTTATATAAGAATCAGATTATTCTTCCACATATATATTTCAAATATCTAAATAAGCATTTAAGCAACCATGTGAGTTCACCCCACATCTTATATGAATATTTAGAATCATTCATATATGTATCTGTACTATATGTATATATACATATATATATAAATATATATATATAGACATATCTATTGTACACATCTATATAAACATATAAGCAACCATGTGAGTTTAACATCTTATATAAATCAGTATATATATATATATATATATATATATATATATATATATATATATATATATATATATATATATATATATATATATATATATATATCTACGTGTGCAAGCCATATGTAATCTGCATATCTAAATAAACATATAAGCAGCCATGTGAGGTCCCTCTCAGATATTATTTAAATATTTACATTTCCACCCATCAATAAATTTCTATAAACGCATACACGTGTAGAATCTATATATATATATATATATATATATATATATATATATATATATATTCGAGAAGGCTTCATTAAATATAGAACCTAATGATTTTTCTACAGATGTCACATTCCTGACGTTCATTTCTGATTTAATTTCAATTAATTCCCTAATCAACCTGATTAATCTATTTCGGTTACATAGTGTAATCCGTTTACAGCCATCCCACTTTATCTGATGACTTGTCTCCACTGAGTGTCTGGCTAGATTTGATCTATGACTATGTCTATATTTGCATGCAGCTTTATGTTCTCCTCTACGTACCTTTATTGGACGCCTGGTTTCACATACATACCTGAATTTGGAATCTTTATAAGGTATCTCATAAACCCATGATTTGTTGAGCGGTTCGATTTTTTTTCTTTTTGATTCTGTAGCTTATTGCTTATTGTAACTGAATGTCTTAACACTGTTCTTATTTCGTATTTCTTTTTCTACTTAATCTGGAATCTAGTAGAACCAGAGTTCTGTGATTATCTTCATTTTTCTTTTCTACATCCCTAACTTGGTTTTCTTGGTTTTCTTTTCCAGTAACTCGCCATAGCGTCTCGTTTATGATTTTATTAGTTAATTTATCCGGATAACCATTTATCCTGCATATTTCTTTCGATTTAATCAGTTCTTTGGTCCTACATTTTAAATCCACTATTTTAAGACTTCTAATTATTATGGATCTTATAATGCCAATTTTCATACCAAACAGGTGATAAGAGCAGTAATTCAGGATGATACCAGAATAAGTATCTTTCCTATAAATATCTTTTTCTAATGTCTGACCCATTCAATTACGTATTAGGTGTTCAATTAATACAAGAAGGATAAAGCAAAGAGAACATGAAGGAAAAGTGTAATCTTATGCACATCAGTTTCGTGCTTACTGGCGACTCATCAGTAGGAGCCGGTATTACGCCACTTAACCACTATATATTTGGGTGAGAAATGTTGGAAAATAGGATGGTACAATCTCCTAGATGAATGTGTAAACCTGCAAAAGCCAAGTGAATATCCTATAAAGTCTCGACAATGCGACTTCAAAGCTAACGCACTCTATATTATATATATATATATATTCCAAGTGCGTAAAGGATACCAGCACTATGACTATTGTGTCAGTACCCGATACCAACATTATAGTATCGAAAATGTACATAGTACTAACATTATGGTTACCGAGTCCGGAAATGGTGCCAAAATGATGCTATAGTTCACCAAAATTGAAAATTACACTTATTTCTGAACACCTGTTACTCCAGTAAATCCTTGATCGATATCAGTTATCACATTTCGCGGTAATCCTGACATCATTTAATTTATTAAATGTTGTGAACATAGTAAAACATTGGTTCTGTTTATAATTGAATTAAAGTGTTACTAGGTTCGCAAAACCTAATACATAATTGCATTTTTATTAATTCTCCGTCACTAATATTATTCGACTGTTATATATTGAATTTAACGATGCCATGATTACCTCGAGATGTGAAAACTGTTATCGATCAAGGCCAGAGAGTATGGATTTACTGGAGTAACAAGTGTTCAGAAATAGTTGTAATTATCTATTTGCAAGTATGTATTAGGTGTTGCGAACCTAGTAACAAATTAGTTCAGTTGTGACCAGATGGAAAAACCAAAGACAGCATGAAGGGAAAGTATAATCTCATGCACATTCGTTTTGTGCTTACTGGAGACTCATCAGTAGGAGCCGGTATTAAGCACTTTAACCACTATATATTTAGGCTAGGAATATGGGAAAATAGGACGGTACAATCTCCTAGACGAATGTGTAAACCTGCGGTAGTAAACCAAACATTATATAAAGTCTCAGCAATGCTATTTCAACGCTTACTCACTCTGTATAATATATTTACCGAGTGTGTAAAGGATACCAACACTATGGCTATTGTGTCAGTACCCGATACCAACATTATAGTACCAGAAAAGGTACATGGTACTAACACTATGGTAAACGAGTTGGTACAAGGTACCAACGTGATGGATTTCAATGTATGCTTCAGTTCATCGAAATTGAGAATTACAACTATTTCTGAACACCTCTTACTCCAGTTAATCCATACAATCTGGCCTTGATCGATATCAGTTATCACATATCGCGGAAAGCATGACATCATCGACTTCAATATAGAACAGTTAAATACTGTTTGTTGCGGAAATCTAATATATATGCAAGTATGTATTAGGTGTTTCGAATCTAATAACAAATTAGTTCAGTTGTGACCAGAAGGATAAACCAAAGACAGCATGAACGGAAAGTACAATCTCTTGCACATTCGTTTCGTGCTTACTGGCGTCTCATCAGTAGGGGCCGGTATTACGCCCTTTAACCACTATATATTTGGGTGAGGAATGTGGAATAATACGACGATACAATCTCCTAGACGAATGTGTAAACCTATAGGAGTGAAGCTAACATCATATAAAGTCTCGAAAATGTGACATCCACGCTAACTCACACTATATAACATATATACCGAGTCTGTAAAGGATACTAATACTATGGCTATTGTGTTAGTAACCGATACCAACATTATAGTACCGAAAAGGTACATGATACTAACACTATGGTTCCCGAGTCGGTACAAGTTACCAACATGATGGATATCAATGTATGCCATAGTTCACCGAAATATATATATATATATATATATATATATATATATAATTTATTTTAACTTGTCAAACGTCAAAAACGGTTATGATTGTCAATATTAATTAATGTGCCAATATTTTCTTATTTATAAATATTTTCAATAATTTTTTTTCTCAAATTCTATGGTTTTCGCCATTTTTCACTAAAATAAATAATTAACTTAAAAATATCAATCAAGGCTTTTCACGTTACGTTACTTATTCCCTCAAACAAAAATTAAGAAATTTATTTTATTAAAGTGACTATTATTTGATCATCAATTTCAAATTCTTTTGCAATGCAAGCCTTAATAAAATGCATAGTACCCTTTGCATTTGCAATAGAGTAAAAGAAATTTTATTAGATCGAAGAACCATTTCTTTCTTATTTTCTTCTTAAGTATATAATGAAAGGCAGAAAAGGGTAGAAAAGTGTAAACATGGAAGAGTGTGAAGTAAAGGAACAAAAAATCAATTGCTTGTGTCGCCTCCATTTCAAGCTCAATACCTAAAAATATTTCGTCTGATTACATAAGCCGGTTGCAATTTATTCATCAATAAAGCTTCGCATATGGCTAACTCCTGTTATTGCATTTCGTAATTATCTTAAATGCTACGTCTGGAGAACATATGTGCGAGGTTCCAACGATGCGTTGCGCAAATGCAGATGCGTACTAACCATTTGATTTAAAACAGGCGTTTAAGTTGCAATGTTCTCTCATTTGAGTAACTAACCGTCTAGTCAACTGACGATCTGCTAACAATGCATGTACTATAGATGGGCCTGAATTATGGATTTCATGCATCTAATAAATGTGATGTTGATTTTGAGGCAGCATTTGATTTCTATTTGAAATCAGCCGTTTTATAACCTTGAAGTATTGATTATAAAAATTGGTTCAAGGCTGCTTTAGTTGACCAAGAGTCACATTTTAAATCGTCCAAATGTTCAAAACAGCATGAATTGTCAAAACAACGTTTAAACGCGCTTAAAGGTATCAGCAGAAATGCAGACATAAGAAACTACGCGCTGATAAATGCAAGAGCGTTGTTATAATGGACAAATCTGACTACCTACAAAAGAAAGAAAACGTGCTGAATGACAAATCCAAATTCAGGCGTGTAGACGATAAATCAGCTCAAATAGATACAGTAGAGCGCCAAGTAATACATGAAATTATGATCTTGACAAATGCCAATTTAATTGATGGGGCCACTGCACAAAAGCTCAAGCCAGTTAGATCATCTACACCAACAATATATAGAGTACCAAAAACACACAAAAAATGTTGTCCTATGAGACGAATTTTATCAATGGTCAATTCTTCGTTTCATGCATTGGCTACATGTTTAACTCGTATACTTGAACCATTGCGAAAACTACTAAGTTATTATTCAGTTGCTGACTCTTTTGAGTTTGTGCACAAAATTCAAGATATATGTGCTAAAAACAAGATGGTGGCATATTTTCATGTTACATATTTGTTTACAAATGTTCCATGTGACATAACAGTTGACATTATAGCCCACGCGGTAGAACAAGACATATTACCATCGCCGGTGTCAGGTCACACTCTACTCAAGCTTATCCCGTTATGCATGAAAGACGTACGGTTTCGTTTTAATGGAAGCATCTATAAACATAATTATTAAGAGACAATGGGGAACCCTCTGTCTCCAGTTTAGGCTGACATTATTCTAGGGCATCTAGAGAACGCATCTTTAAGGAGTGAAATAAGTAAATGTACTCAGTATACACGGTACGTGGATAATTTTTTTCATTAAGAACAGGTCACAATCACGAACACTGCTTCAAATTTTCAAGAAAGCACATAAGAATATCGGTGTCACGTCAGAGCTTGAGAAAGATGATTGTCTGACTTTCTTAGTTTATTACTAAAGAAAGAAACTAATTGTAATTTAAATATATCAATTTACCATAAACCAACCTGATCTGTACAGTATTTGCATTACAACAGTTTAGTGTCCCTTCAATATAAATTGTCAACAGTTCGTGGCTGATTTACAAGATTTGATAGGTTGGTTAGCCTAGATTCAAAAGACCACGAATATAATAAAGCACTTAACGATTTAATGTCTAATGGCTATCCTAGACAATTAATTGAATCAATTATTATATTAGGAAGTAAACAGAAATAAACGAAACGAAAGCAGTCTACCTGAACATCCCATTAAAGGGGAATGCAGTTTCCAGAATAGCACAAAAGTAAGTTGAAGCGGCATTAACACGCACATTTAATGCAGCTAACCTACAAGTTTTACTTAAGATAAAATACTTGCCTTTACGAGCAATCAATGATAAATAGCCGTTAATGTTGATATCAATCAAATTACGTAGGCCGATCAACCAGACGGTCGAATGAAAGAACATTGCAAATTAAATGCCTGTTTTAATTCAAATGGTGAATACACATCTGTAATTGCGCTACGCATCGTTGAAACCTCGCACATATGTACTCCAGACTTAAGATAATTACGAAATGCAATAACAGGAGTTAGCCATATGCGAAGCTTTATTGATAAACAAATTGCAACCGGATTTGCGCAAGCAGAAGAGGCATGTTTATGCATTTAGTTTAAACTGGAGATGACGCACTCAATTGATTGTTGGTTCCATTAATTCACACTCTTCATGTTTACATTTTTCTATATTTTTGCCTTTCATATTATATATAAATAAATGTTTATTAGTAGATACTTGGGAAGAAAATAATAAAGAAACGGTTCTTGTATCTAATAAAATTTCTTTTTCTTTTTGCACATGGAAAGGGTACTATGAATTTTATTAAGGCTCGCATTAAAAAAAATTTGAAATTATTGATTTAGGAATACCCTTGATAAATTAACGTTCTTCATTTTTTGGGTGGAATAAGTAACCTCACGTAAAAAGCCTTGAGTGGTATTTTTTATTTATTATTTATTTTTGTCAAATATGGTGAAAACAATATTATTTGAGAAAAAAATATTGTATTTATTTATGAGATCATTTTAACACAGGAATTAAAATTCACAATCATAATCGGTTTTGACATTTCACAAGTTAGAATAATTCATATAAGAATCCATGATGGGTGAAGATTTAATGTGTGAACCTCTACTATATTAGATAATCATGCCTGATAGTCATGTTTCGTTCTTCAAATTCACTAAGATTGCTAAGGATTACTTGGCAGTGTAATGCATTATTGTTCCTATTAAACAACTCAATGGTAGAAGCCAGAATCGAACATGTTGAATATCTGGAATAAAAGCAGTTGTTATCTAGCCCATAGTCTACTGAACTTGGTAAGCATCCGCCATGTGGCGGGTCGGTGACTTAATGCAACACAGTTATCAAGAATTTTTTATTCAATCGCCTGTTTATAGACAATACAATTAAACAATAATTGATTGCGCGGGCGGTGGTAACAATTCTTCAAATCAAGTTTGCGAGCTTGAATTAAACACAAATCCCATTGTATTTAACTAGTCGTCGAACAACATAACAAAACTACCGCCAGCCGCAACGCACTGACGCATTTCGACCTTCCATGATCATCATCAGTGTACGACGGCAAACTGACTAGCGAGGATCAAACCGCATTGTTTATATATGGAAAGCAAAATTAGATATGCGACTCTCACCTCTAGTAGTCTTGCATAAATTGTCAGTTTGCCGTCGTACTCTGTTTCTGATCATGGAAGGTCGAAACGCGTCAGTGCGTTGCAACTGGCGGTATTTTTGTTATGTTGTTCGACGACTGATTAAATACAATGGGATTGGCGTTTACTTCAAGCTCGAAAACTTGATTTAGAGAATTGCCTATTTAGGTATGTATTAGGTGTAGCGAACCTAGTAACAAATTAGTTCAGTTGGGACCAGAAGGATAAACCAAAGACCGCATGAACGGAAAGTATAATCTTAAGCACATTTTTTTAAACACTGCTTGTTTTGCACTGACAAATGAATATATTTAATACGATTAGTTTCTATGTCAAGATCGCAAAATTGATTTAAATATATACTATCAGCGCCCGCGCAGTTCATCTATATAACTGAAAGTATAATCTCATGCACATTCGTTTCGTGCTTACTGGCGACTCATCAGTAGGAGCCGGTATTACGCCCTTTAACCACTATATATTTGGTAGAAGAATGTGGAATAATAGGACGGTACAATCTCCTAGACGAATGTGTAAACCTGTAATAGTGAAGCTAACATCATATAAAGTCAACGACAATGCGACTTCAATGCTAACTCACACTATATAATATACATACCGAGTCTGTAAAGGATACTAACACTATGGCTATTGTGTTAGTAACTGATACCTTTTTTGAAATCGATGAGTACCGGATACTCAAACTATGGTTTCCGAGTCGGTACATAATACCAACCTGATGGATACAAATTTATGCTGAAGTTCACCCAAATTGAGAATTACAACAAATTCCGAACACCTGTTACTCCAGTTAAACCATACACTCTGGCCTTCATCGATATCAGTTATCACATTTCGCGGTAAGCATGACATCATTCAATACAATATATTACAGTTAAATACTGTTTGTTGCGAAGCACTAATATATATGCAAGTATGTATTAGGTTTTGCGAACCTAGTAACAAATTAGTTCAGTTGTGACCAGAAGGATAAACCAAAGGCAGCATGAACGGAAAGTATAATCTCATGCACATTCGTTTCGTGCTTACTGGCGACTCATCAGTAGGAGCCGGTATTACGCCCTTTAACCACTATATATTTGGTAGAAGAATGTGGAATAATAGGACGGTACAATCTCCTAGACGAATGTGTAAACCTGTAATAGTGAAGCTAACATAATCTAAAGTCAACGACAATGCGACGTCAATGCTAACTCACACTATATAATATATATACCGAGTCTGTAAAGGATACTAACACTATGGCTATTGTGTTAGTAACTGATACCTTTTTTTAAATGGATGAGTACCGGATACTAACAGTTAAATACTGTTTGTTGCGAAGATCTATTATATATGCAAGTATGTATTAGGTTTTGCGAACCTAGTAACAAATTAGTTCAATTTCGACCAGAAGGATAAACCAAAGGCAGCATGAACGGAAAGTATAATCTCATTCACATTCGTTTCGTGCTTACTGGCGACTCATTATTATTATTATTATTATTACACTAACAAATAATTGTAGTGGGATTGTAAGCTAAACAAGTATTTGGGTAAATAAACGACTAATTGATTTAATTCATTACCGATTGTTTGAATGACTGATTGATTGGTTGGTTGACTGATTGACTGATTGACTGATTTACTGATTGTCTGATTGGCTGATTGACTGATTTACTGATTGTCTGATTGACTTATTGACTGATTTACTGATTGACAGATTGATTGATTGACTGATTGACTGATTGACTGATTGACTGATTGACTGATTGACTGATTGACTGATTGACTCATAGTCTGATTGACTGATTGACTGATTAACTGATTGACTGATTGACTGATTGACTGATTGAATTGTTGACTGATTGACTGATTGATTGATTGACTGATTGATTGATTGATTGATTGATTTATTGATTGATTGATTGATTGATTGATTGATTGATTGATTGATTGATTGATTGATTGATTGATTGATTGATTGATTGATTGATTGATTGATTGATTGATTGATTGATTGATTGATTGATTGATTGATTGATTGATTGATTGATTGATTGATTGAGTGATTGATTGATTGATGATTGATTGATTGATTGATTGATTGTTTGATTTATTGATTGATTGATTGATTGATTGATTGATCGATTGATTGATTGATTGATTGATTGATTGATTGATTGATTGATTGATTGATTGATTGATTGATTGATTGATTGATTAATTGATTGATTGATTGATTTAAATTTGTCATTTTTTGTCTACATTGAATGTACTTGTAATGAGCGGTTTGCTTCTACTATATACTAATATATGTAAAATTTTATTTTTCGTATTTGATTTCCTTTGGTTTTGGCTGCCTATTTTCTTTGGACGTGCTTCATTTTTGACATTTTTTACAGCTTCAATTATATGCCTCTATTATTTTATTTATTTTCAATTTTGCTTTATTATCGAAAAATTTATCCATTTATGCTATTATAATTCGTTTTTACACGATTTACTGGTGGACTGCAGTATAATTGGTTTGTCCCATGTATTTGTTTTTTCTTTGATTTACATGAACTGGCTGAAAATCTATGCCTATGGATTTCCAAAAGTTTCAATCTGAAATAATTAGGTACTATCATGTTATGATTCATTGCATTAGCTACTTTAACTTGTATATAAATGTGATTTGAATGCAACAAAACTCTATTATGCCATCGTATACGTCACATGTAGTCTATATGGAATCTAGGACGCTGTTAAAAAGCAACTTGTTGTAGTTTAACAATGTTCTAGTAATCTATATATCTCTCTTTCTGTAACGTTATATCTCTTTCTATTACAACCGCTTTGTCACACTATTCTGCGTACTTTGATTTATTAAAGTAATTGTGTTGCCTTGACTATAGGTGGGGCATTTTGACATTATATACGTAAATATTAATGAAAATAAGTTTCTTAACAATATTTTGTATCTGGATAATACAATTTAGTGAAACGATACGCTTTCCCACTTAAGCTAATTCGTTAACATTAATCTAGAAGTTAATAACGATATATAAGTCCCACGGTTCAAAAATTGTGCGTGTGTGTATGTAGTTATGTATCATACGATGCCTAATTTATATACGTCATTTAGCCACATAGTATATACCTGCATGTTGTGATTGTCAGTGAATGCATTAATGAAACTGTTGTTTTAGCGAATATTTTAGTCTCTATCACCGTTATCATCTTTACCATTCGTCAATAAAGGGGCGAATAATGTTTTGTGCGCAAATCTACATTTTTCTGCGAAATCCGCTGTAAATGTTATTTCCGGGCCAATAATATAGGTAAACTTGAAAGCAGACACACAAACGTAGCAATATATATATATATGAACCAGTCACAAGGGGAAAGAGATACTAAATTTGTTTAGGAATAGAAACCAGAGAGAGCATGAGACAGTTATAGGACAAATTGGAATTCCTAGTGTATTCTTTACTAAAGTGTATAAATGTGTGTGTTCGTATCTCTATTTTATTATTAGTACCTGCTTGTGAAAGAATAAATTGTACTATTCGTGAGTTTTCCGAGTGGATTAATTTATTCACATGAGACAATTTGTTAAACACAGTTCTGTTACCTGTTCAAATGTAGGAAATATATTTTAAACATACTTTCTCAATATTTTTCTGCGACAATTTTGTTGTTGCTTTCTGCGTGTATCATACAAATTCGAATTCTGCGTTCAGAGGGCATCTCAACCAGACCTAGACACAAAAATACTACTACTACTGCTACTATTATTATTCTGAATTTTTTAACACTGCAATTCTAAACTATTTTAAATGGATGGATACTCAATTTAACTTTCTATTGACTTTCATATAACAGTATGCATAAATTTCGAATAATTAATTCTTTTATTAAAAGTCCTTTAATGAGGGAACCAATCACTTACGCCTATTTCTCAAAAGATATACGGACTTTCACTTCTGACGTTACTTACAATTGATGATGTTATTCTCTGTGATTAACGTGACTAATGAATGCGCCTTTTTCGTTGATGCGTGTAATACTTGCAAACGTTGGGAATGTGTAAACTTGCTAACATGTAAGTGCTGATGTTGTAAGCATGAAAGAGATGACTTTCAGTTTAATTTGGAGCAATTGAATGAAATTACACGTTGAGATCAATTTATTCGACATCGCTAAATGAGAAGTGTACTTTGCTCTGGATTTGGATAACTAATCGGCATTTGCCATTTGTGCTTTTGTAAAGTCTATAATAATCAACTGATTGTGGAATTATTTCGAACACTATAAACTGTTGAATAACGAGAATTTAAAGATAGTTTATCCGTATTTTTATCATTGTTTGTCATTACTGTGGAAAGGAGTGTATAAACAGATAAAACAATATCAAAAGGTAATTTACTAATAATTGATTTTATTTTGGATACATTTTATTTTGTAATTCTGCCACTACATAAATCAAGCATCAAAGTTGTTGTAGCGTGATAATACTAATGCTACAACCGGAAATTTATATTCTTGCTAATTATATACTATTAATATAATAAAACTTGCCATCTTGATATAAGCACCTGACCCATTAATTACTTACACATGTCAGTATAAATTAAGAATTGTATAGTGTAGAAAAGGCAATTCATCCAGTAGACCGGTTTCGCATCCTGGACAGAATTTGCCACGGACAGGCTCGAATTAAAAATGATATTAATTTAGTATTTACGCACGTTCCGGCATGATTTCAGTTATTATCTTTTAGGTGGAATAATACGTATTTGGAAACGAACAACTTAAATCAAACAATACGTTGACATTGCCCGAAGTAATAATCCCAGTCGCATGCAAAATGAATTATTGAAAGAGCGAATAGAGATTCTCCAAAATCTCAAATAAATGGCACAAAATAGGAAGAATAAGCCGCCCGACATGCGGTAAGAAATAGGCAATTTAAAATAATTTATTATTTTATCATTATGGTAATGAATTAGTTTAGTAAAGAAGTACAAGTAAATAATCAAAGATTACACGTATTATGACAAAAATGCTTCCAATCTAGTTTGAGAGCTTATGATAAGCACCAATCCTTTTTTTATCTAATTAGTCGCACAAAATGGAAAATCTACCGTCAATTAAACGTACTGTCACCATTATGCCATCTATAATTTGCATTAGAGCACAATGGCGGACAGACTAGCGAGGAACAAAGTGCGGTGCTTATTTAATGCATAGGAAATTAGACGTGTGTCTCGCATTCCTAGTAGTTAGATGCAGGTTGTCTTACCTAACGTTTGCAATTAAGTCTTCAACAAAACGTGGCTAACCCTCATAGACGGTTATTTTTAATGAGTTTGTTTAAGTCAAGCCCGCAAATTTGATTTAAATAACTTTAAACCTGCGTTATCAATGTTTCTATAATTGTCTATAAAATGGATGTGTTTGCGCCATATATACTATCACAATTCTTTCATTTTGTTCTGTTCAAAATAAGCCAGTTAGTTACTTGGCGTGTTTTGTTTACAATTATTTTAAACTACTTTTTTAAAAGCTCGCGAACTTAATTTGCACAAAATACCAAAATTACCGGTAATCACACGCACTAATGTATTTCGAACTTCCGAATCATCTTCATTGCTCAACAGCCAAAAAACGAAATGTAGGTTGAAATTGCAGACGAATTTTCAAATGTGTGCATTTAAAGTATTTTTCAAAGCACACTGTGGTATTTAAACGAACATGGGTTGCTCGAGATGACTTTCCAATAAGAAAGAACCAGTTCTACTGGGTGAAATGCCTTTTCTACATTACAAAATACTTAGTTTATAGTGAAAAATGTATGTAAATAATGGATCAGGTGTATATATCAAGATCGTAATCTCGATTTAAGTAATTGTCATCAACGCCCACGCAACCAATGTTCGTTTAATTACATAAATGTTAAATTCAATACCACTCTCTCATTTAGAGCGGTGACTGTTCCATAATGACAGATAGGGAATGGTTAGTTTGAACTTTTGGTCTAAATTAATGCCCTATAAGAAAGGCAAGCTAACCAAGGAACATTAATTAGTAGATAACAAAAAATTGTGTGAAGTATGCAGCAGGATGGCTCAGTGGTTATATCTCCAGATTCCGAAGCAGACGTGTCGAGGTTCGAGCATTGTCCGCGGAAAATTCTGGCCAGTACCTGATGAGTTCCCAATAAGGAAGAACTGCAATACTTAATTTATACTGACAAATGTATGTCCATAATTGGACGGGTGTTTATATTACGATCGCAACCTTCATTTAAGTAAGAAGATGTTGGTGTCAATATTTTCTGATATGTGTCAACGCTCACTTCCGAATAGCTTATTTTGTAATTAGAGCTCAATTTCCTATGCTACCTTATATAGTGCTTAGTTTATTCTGACAAATGTACATATGATGAGAATGGTGCTTGTATCAAGCACGCCACTTTGATTTAAATAAACTACCTTAGAAGCTCGCCCGTCTAACAAAGCATGATTAATAAATAAATTTGTTTTTTTATATAAGCATGTATTTAAAATAAATGATATAAGTAATTTAATACAAATGTAGGATCAAAAGTTCTGAATTAACGTCCGCTTTCTGAAGCTGGTCAATGATTACTTCGAGGTTTTAACTTGACAACTGAAAAAAATTAGAGGTTTTGTACATCGCGACACCTCTATTCAGTTTGCGGAATTCATTGCGAAACTCAAATTAGTGAGAACGTTAGACAATAATGACAAGAAAGTCAGCGATTATCAAAACGCAATGGTGAGAAAAATTAATGCATTCAAATTTGTAGTTACGGAATAAAAATTTTCCAAAGATTTAGCCAGTCCAGTGACATAACAAATCGGGCTTCTGGTTTGAGAGCTTGAAAAAATATTTAAATAATTGTTATCCAGATCCACGCAATCAATGATTGATCAAATTTACCACTCAAATATATGTGGCGCAAACTGCAAAAAATATATTGTTTCTTACCTCATTCAAATCGTGATTTCCGACCGGAGCCAACAATATATATAACTGGTATAAAACTGAAAGCTGCAAGCTTCGGTGATGTATGGATTACGTTTCACGAATCTAAACCAAATGAACTCAAGTTCAGTTCGTAAACGAGTTAATTTCGCAGCTACTGATTTGGACTCAAAAAGAATGGCACCAGTTTTTATGTAGTTAGTTTATACTAAAACCTTGTATAAACGCGAAGCTTGTTATATATATATATATATATATATATATATATATATATATATATATATATATACTTATTTCTCTACTTGAGTGTAATAAATGCAAATATACGTTTTAAAATGGACGTGAGTTTACATATATTTATGTTGAAAACTTACTTGTATGGATTTACTAGAGTAACAGATGTTCAGAGATAGTGTTAATTCTCAATTTTGGTGAACTATAGCATACATGAAATCCATCGTTTTGGAACCATGTACCGACTTGGCAACCATACTGTTAGTACCATGCACCATTTCGGTACTATAATGTTGGTATCAAGTACTGACACAATAGTGACACTGTCGGTATCTTTTACAGACTCGCTATATAAATTATGAAGTCGCATTGTGTAAGACTGTATATGATGTTAGCCTCACTACTGCAGGTTAGTACATTGCTAAAGTAGATTGTACCGTCCCATTTTTCCACATTCCTCACACAAATATATAGTGAGTAAAGGGCGAAATACCAGCTCCTAGTGAGGAGTCGCCAGTTAGCACGAAACCAATGTGCACGAGATTATACTTTTCGTTCATGCTGCATCAATATACATAATATATATACTGCGTTTGTACAGAGTACCAACATATGGCTATTGTGTCATTACCCGATACCAACATTGTGGTACCGAAAAGGAGCATGGTACTAACTTTATGTTTGCCGATTCGGTACATGGTACCAATACTATGGATTTCAAGGTATGCTAAAGTATATCAAAATTGAGAGTTATAAATATTTGTGAACAATTACATAACTAAACGAACATTGGTTGCGCGGGCTGTGATAATATTTGTTATAATCATGGTTTCGAACTTGATATAAACACCTGTCCATTGAGTACGTACATTTGACAAAATAAAAGAAGAATTGTACAGTTTAGAAAAGTCAATTCATCCAGTAGCCCGGTTTCGTCTTTATTGGGAACTAACCATGTACTGACCAGAATTTGCCGCGAACATAGCTCGAACCTGGGCACATCTGCTTCGGAATCTAGTGCTCTAACACACAATTTTCAGTTATATACTAACTAATGTTTCTTGGTTAGCCTTTCCCTGTCCTCGGCAAATTCTGGACAGTACTTAATGTGTTCACAACAAAGACGAAACCGATCTATTGGAGTAATTGCCTTTTCTACGCTATACAATTCGGAGTTTATTGTGACTAATATATGTACTTAATGTGTCTAGTGTTTATATCATGTGCACAACCTTGATTATTTCTAAACACCTGTTGCTGTAGTAAATCCAAACACTCGGACCTTCATCTATATCAGTTATCGCACTTCGCGGTAATCATGACATAATTCTATTAAATTTGTTAGGTACAGTTTGTGGCGGAAAATTAATATTTATGCAAATATGAAAGCACGAAACTAACATGCATGAGATTATACTTTCCGTTCATGCTGGCTTTGGTTTATCCTTCTGATCATATTTGAACTTATTTGTTACTAATTGCACAACACCTAATAAATAATTGCATATATATATATATATATATATATATATATATATATATATATATTAGTTTTCCTTATCTATTGTTGTGAAACAAAATACACCTTTATATAATTCCCTGAGAGCTGACCGCGGCAAATTCTGGGTAGTACTTGAAGAATTCATAATAATTACGAAAGCGGTCTACCGGATAAATTGCTTTTTTTAACTTATGCCGTGTTTAGTTCATACAGACAAATATATATTCAAAATCCTTTCATTAGATTTCGAATTATTATATATTCCCAAAGTACCAAGGCATTTTTTGTATAATGACAGATCGGGAGTGGTTAGTTAGAAATACACGTGTTAAGCGATTCGAAATAGAGAAGATTAACCAAAAATATGAATTTCAATATGACTTCAAATTGCGTGTAGTTTGCGGAACAGGTGGTACAATGCATGGAATCCCAGTCTTCGAAGAAAATATGCTGCGGTTCTAATCCTTTAGGTGGCAAATTGTGTACAATTCTTAAAGAGTTCTCAATTGGGACGAAACTGTTTTACTGAATGAATTGAAATTTTTAGT
>JAQBSW010004664.1:55000-66445 GCA_029291075.1 Eudiplozoon nipponicum
AAGTCAAACCTAGTTAACACTGTGTATTTGAGATATAGTGTACATTTTGATATAACATTTTATAATAGAATTTTCTATGCCAGTTTATACTGCTGGGTGTCAATTATAAATTTGCAATAATCGCAGCCTTATTGTTGTATGGTTGCACTAAAATAAGTAGTTGTAGCGTGCTTAAACTAAAATGATCATCAATTTCCATTTTACGTCGTTTTTTTGACAGTTAGATAATGACATGATTTAGTTATCCTCTTGCTACAGTAAATGAGCAGTAACAAAAATAAGAACACTAATAACAATGTGTTCCATAAATTCTGCTTATAGCGCAAAACAATGCAAGCAACATGTTAATTAAATAAAAACTTTCATATCGTGATGCAAATCTCCTACTTTAAACAGAATATCAAAATAATTTCCAATGCCGCGTTTTGCGTACGCGGGTTTTAGCTTTGCGCTAACAGTTTCACAAAGATCCGATTGATCCGATTTACCATTTCCTCTTTGTCTACGATCGAGCTGGCTTTTTATTGGTCTCTTTCTTCCGAAGGCTTCAACATCGTCCATAATAACCAATGTAAATTACATCATCACATATTTGTTTACTGACGTCGTTTCGGTGCATAATTTCGAGCACCATTCTCAGGCAATTATACACACCACAATACTCACAATAGCAGATTTAAGCAAATATGGTAACCTCGTTCCGAAAACGTTCTAATTTTATATTTTTTTTGGTCCACCAATGGTTTTAAACAAAGAATTTTTCTTAGTAACTAAACTCAATTTGTGCATATGTCTAGCGCATTTGAAAATCCTCAATCAACAACTAAATCTCTATATACATACATATATATATTTATAAAAAGACAATTATTGTTAATCATGAATATTTTCTCTTATTATTATTATTATTATTATTATTATTATTATTATTATTATTATTATTATTATTATTATTATTATTATTATTATTATTATTATTATTATTATTATTATTATTATTATTATTATTATTATTATTATTATTATTATTATTATTATTATTATTATTATTATTATTATTATTATTATTATTATTATTATTATTATTATTATTATTATTATTATTATTATTATTATTATTATTATTATTATTATTATTATTATTATTATTATTATTATTATTATTATTATTATTATTATTATTATTATTATTATTATTATTATTATTATTATTATTATTATTATTATTATTATTATTATTATTATTATTATTATTATTATTATTATTATTATTATTATTATTATTATTATTATTATTATTATTATTATTATTATTATTATTATTATTATTATTATTATTATTATTATTATTATTATTATTATTATTATTATTATTATTATTATTATTATTATTATTATTATTATTATTATTATTATTATTACGTTAGTTCAAACTTGGTATATAAATATATAAAATAAATAATATATAAGATGCAAAAAAAACATATATATAAATATAAGCAACAGTGTGAGTCAAATCGTTATGCCATTTTCTGGAACATTTTTTGAGAAAGATAAGGATGTAGGAATTGATATTGGTATAGGTCATTGGAATTCAGTTTTCTATAAGCGGGGTTTCTTATTTAGGTTCCCACCTAAAGCAGGTTGCTCTGCTTCCCGTTTTCTGGCCTTAGAAAATGCTTCATTAGATATTGAGCCTAATGATTTTTCTACCGATGTTAAATTCATTACATCCTTCCCTGATTTTAATTCAATCTACTCTTTAATTAGTTTAGTTAATCTGTTGCGGTTGCATAACGCAATTCCTTCGAATGCCTAGCTAGGTCTGATCTTTGAATGCATCCATATTTGCAGGTCGTCTTTTGTTCCCCTCTACGAACCTTTATCGTTCGCATGGTTTCACCTATATACCTGAGATTGCAATCTTTGCAAGGTATTGCATATACTACTGATGTCTCGATTGATTCTTATTTTTCTTTTTGGTTAGGTAGTTTATTAATAAGCGATTGTCTTAGAACAGTTTTAATGTTGTATTTAGCTGCTATTTTTCTGCTCAATTTTGAATCAGGTAAAACCATAATTTTGTGCTTATCCATTTCTGTTTCCTTCTTTACTTTGTTTATTATATTATCATTAAATATCAGCAGCATCTCATTTAATAATCTATCTATTACACTTAACGGATAACCGTTTAGTTCGAATATTTCATTTAATCTCCTCATTTCCACTATTCTAAGACTCCTTAATATCATGGATTTAAGAATGCCTACATGGGGTGACTTGAAAAGAAATTAAGAAGCAGTTCCGAATAAGTCTCTTTTCTAAAAATATCACTTTCCAATCTGAGACCATACAATTTTATTTTCACATCCATAAAGGGTAATCCATCCACAGTATTCTCACTGTGTAAGAAACTTTATTCCACTATCTGGTTTTGCTAACTTACAAAGGGGTACATTTACTGGTGCATATGTAGTTAAAATTATAGGCATTTCCACATCCAGAATCTATATATATATATATATATATATATATATATATATATATATATCTTATAATGCCCATTGCCTTAGATTTTACGGCATCTTTTATTAGGAAGAAAAGACCACATTAAAGGTGGATGATGACCATTTTATTTCCAAGGACTACTTAACTTCCTTTATGAACATTTTACTTAATATGCATCCCTTGGATTTCTTACTATTTATGTGGGTGGCAACTTATCTGACTCGGTTTTACTTCCATTTATTGATTGCGCTGATCAGACCACGTCTGATTTGTCCTAGATATGATACCATAAATCAGGTTTTCCTAAATGTACCATTTGGGAACCTAATTAACAACTTAGCAAACAGAATCTGGAAGATCTGCTCTGAGCACATGATCAAGGAATTACTTGACTTCCTGTGGAAATTTTTGCGAAAAAACAACTACGTAGAACGGTTTATTTATGTCAAAACCACACCGAGTCCGATTCGCAATAGAGAAGATACCGTCAATCAGGTTTTCCTAAACTTACTATTTAGAGGCGACATATCTGCCTCAATAATTGCACGGCGGCTAAATAGAATAACTAAGGAGAATTTTCCCAATGTTAAATTCAGTATCACATTCAGCACACAGAAAATCATGAGGTTGGATGCCAAATATCAATTGTCAATTATCTCCAAATCATTCATAGTCTACAAATTCTCATGTATGTGTGGTAACACATATATTGGACGTACGAAGAAGCAATTGATCAACAGAATCCAGCAACATTTACCGCGGAAATTAATAAAAATGTTTTGGCGCCTTCGAGAAAATCAGCTATTTCCGATCTTATATTGGAAACGGGGAAACCAGTCAACTTGACCAATTTCTCAAAATCAGTTAAATTATTATATTTTGATGAAGCCCTTTACACAAAACAATAAGCACCTGCCCTTAATATTCAAAAGTTTCATCAACATGATATTCTAATCGACTGGCCATGAATCACAAAACCAAACAACAATTTAGTAGCATCCAGGCGAGACCAAACACCCCCTCGACCAGACTCGACAAAAATCTGATCAGATTGGCAAAAAAAATTGGTGTAGGAAAAACAGCTGCCAATACGAAGGCAGAAAGTTTTAAACAAAATGAGCATTCATCTCTGCAATCCGCAGCAGAGCTGTTTCCAAATGGACAAAACAAAATTGTGGAACAGGAGGAAAGGAAAGACTACACTGGGGAGAATAACATTCGTACACGTAAAGGCCAACAATGCGAACAATTGGTTAATTCTCCAGCTATCAATACAAGAATTGCCAGATCTTAGAAATCACTTTGCAATACAGCAAGAAAGAGACCTTTACATGCAAACAGGCATTCACAAAAACATTCTCAAACACACAGACATATACGCACACACACACATACTCATTTACTACTCAGCCCAAACAACAAATAGAAGTAAAACCGTAATAAAATGTAAACCCATGATGCATATAAATGAAAGATTGTAAAGTGAAGTTTAGTAGTCTCGAAATAAATGGCCATTACCCAATTTTATTAGTGTTTTTCTTTCCCAATATATATATATATATATATATATATATATATATATATATATATATATATTTGTCAGTTAAAGCTAAGGATTCTGATAATGTAGTAAAGGTAATTCATCCAGTAGGCCGGTTTCGTTTTTATTGGAAATTAATTAAGGAATATCCGCGTTTGTACCACCTATGCAAGTCTTCTTCGGAGTCAGTGACACTAAAAATTTAGAAACTTTGTCGCACGCTACTCACACTCTAGTTCTACAATAACCTGTGTATTTTTGCTTGGCCTTTCCTTTATGTTGAGTCCATTTGGAGTCTGTTTAGATAAAACTTTTCAACTGACCATCCCCTATATTCTATTATAAAACAAACAATATACAACCTTTTGAGAAAATCTTCTAATGAAGAAGAACTTACTCGAGCGGTGTCGTCATCATTGAATTTTAATAGGCAACTCGTTGTTGCGGGACAATTGATTGCACTCGTTGTCCGGTAAAATCTTGATTCCTTTAAATTTTCAGGTGCACAGATTGTGTTGACTCTTGATTAATGTGTTCTCATTTGTCCCGTCACTCTGAAATCGTCCAGTGTTAGATTTTCTAAAAATGTTTGTGAACCAATCTACTCCGAATTTTTTGCAAACTTTCGGGACTTCATTTCCGGTCCCATCTACAGGGTCGACACCATGCTTACAGAAAAACAAATTGTGGACGGCTTCAGAGTGATGGTACAAATGAAAACCTTTCAATCAAGTGTCAACGCAATCTGTGCACCTGGCATTGTAAAGGAATCAGGATTTTACCGACCTGATTGTGCTATCAACTCTCCCGCAACAGCAATTTGTGTATTAAAATTCGTTACACTACTTTGGAAAATGATATTAAACTATAGTTTAAAGGCGGGATTTAAAAATTGGAAAAAGAAGAGTGGAAAATCTTGTTCCAACGTCATTTTCAGACAATCAGCTGATGGAAGGCTTAGAAAAGTAGGGACAAGTGAGATCCCACCAATCAAGGCCAATAATCAGAGCACCTGAAAATGTACAATATTCAAGACTTTACCGACCTAAGAGTGCCATCAATTGTCCAGCACAAGAAAAATTCGAGCAAAAAATTCAAAATTTAAGGATTTTAAAATATTTTGATCCGTCGATGCTCGATTATTGGGCACTCATAATGTATTTGCTAATATGGAACCTGGCCGGAATATCTGCTGAAAAATTTCCACGGTGTGAAAATTGTTGTTAGTAGAAATGTATGTGAGACTATTTAGGAATTATGTGCACCGTTTTCATTAAGCCAAGTTTGTTAACTTGGCATAAACTACAATACCACTTTGTTTATCCAGTAGCGCAACACAGAAAAATTACCTTCAATCGCAATTCCACATTTTATGAGCACTAACATAGCGCAACGACAAACTAAGCTAACAAGTATTTTTTGAGATTTGATTGCGGAGTGCCAGCTTCATATTTTCCAATGTCGCGTTTTGCGTACGCGGTTTTTAGTTTTGCAAAAAGAGTTTCACAAAGATCCGATTGATCAAAATTTCCATTTCCTTTTTGTCTTCGATCGGGCTGGATTTGTAATTGTCCCAATTTGAAATGCGGTTCTATCACATCTTTGTTAAGCTAACAAGGACTAAACCGTAAATTTTATTTAAATTATAGAGGATCAGGTATGTGCCTCTCGCCTACAATAGTAATGACCACTTTGCATTTCCAATGCCGCGTTTTGCGATTGCCCACAATTTCCAATTTTGTTTTGTCTTTGATCGGGTTGACTTGTTCTTCGTTCAACTGGAAATGCGGTTCTATCACATCTTTGTTTACTGGCGACGTTTCGGTGCCTACTTTCCAGCACCATCCTCAGGCAACACAGTACAACAATAGCAGATTTAAGCAAATGTGACCACACTTTGCATTTTCCTGGAAATTTCGGCTAACAAATTTCTAGTGGTCAAAAACATAAGATTGTTGCAATTTTAGTCTACTTAGAAGAAAGATACCCGGACGGCGTTAAAATAGAGGTCGTGAGATCTATCCGGGGCAATTTCTAGCCAAGTACGTTGGATTCCCAATGAGAACGAAATCAGTCCTACTGGATGAATTGCATTTTCTACACTACTACTAGTCTAGTTATACTAACATATGTACCAAGTAATTAATGGGTCAGGTGCTTATATCCAAGAGTCACCTTGCCAGTTATAATAACTGTTATCATCACTCGCGCAACCAATGTGCCTTTATTTATAAAGATGCTTTCTCATGTAACTTGTAAAAATGAGACTGACTGAGTTTTCAAGTCAACCATTTTGGTTAAAATGGTTTTCTTTGCCTTGTGGGCAATCAATGCCGACTAAAGTACAAAATACACGGATTTTTTGAAAACCAGTCTAATTGTGGAATCAGTTAAGTAGTAGGTCTTCCATAACAAGTAGCAAGTTAGCATAAATAGGACTATTCGTATATGCCGAAACTAGCATGAAAATAAAGCATACTTTCATGTGCACATAAAGTTTGGAATTACTGGAGCCTCGTTAATAGGAGCCGCTGCTATGCCCCAAAACCACTATGTATTTAACATAAAATTTCATATACGTATGTGTAAAAGGATTCGTGTTATAAAATTAATTAACTATCATTTTTTTCAATGCTTATTGATGGCTGAAAAATTATTTAATATTCCGTTATACAAGTAAATATATTTTTAATGGTAAATGATTTAATGCATTTTCTTTCTAATAAGGCCTACATTGGCCAACAAATAGTTTAAAACCTAATAATTTGATATTGCACATAACGTTGATTATTATTCATGGCCATTATTGAGGTTCGATATTGGGAAAATTTCTCTTAAATTAGCTTTATAGTTCAGAAAGAGAAGTAACTTATTAGTTACATGTATTAATGGATTGGCGATATAAATCTAATACGAACTTCTGTGGGTTAAAATCCTGCTCTCATTTGAAACTAATATTTGTGAATCGCTTGATACTGGAATAATGCTATTGTAACGCAATATCTATATTATCCCATGTTTCATTTTGGTTGAAATTTATATATATAATTGTTTCGGGGTCGTTGAACTCACCAACTGTACAATCCAAGCTGCGCACTATATGCCAGTTTCAGTCGTATACAAAATTATGTTGTTTGGCAGGTCTCCACTTCATTTAAATTCTACTGAGTATCACTTGACACCTCCGATCTGTTATTATAAATCAGACAACGTATCACCCGGAGAAGACTTATTGAATAAAATTATCATGACAGAGCTCTATTTTAAATTTGTTGGTGGTATAAATTAAAATGTACATCAGATTGAAAATGCAATTCATGAAGTAAACCGGTTTCGTCCTTATTGTGCATTCACGAGTAGTCGCCAGCCAGGATTTATTGAACATCTTTACGTATTTGGTATTTCGAGTACAATATTAATTACATCTTTATACGATAGTTTAAAGCTGTGAGCAATGATATATTTATTTTAATAATAAATTTTGCTATTTGACACCGAATATATTGAGAAATTCCGCTCATGACACAACAAAATTGACAAACGATAAATAAACTTGAATGAAAATTGTTTTTGCCAAACTGGATTAATTGAAATTACCTGATCTGTGTTTTGACCAGCGCAGCTTTTATTATTTCATTAGTTTTCTTTCCTTAAGAGATATCGGCTATCTTTATCGGTCGCCTTCTCAAGTTGGTCCATCCTCACAAGTTCAACAAATGAAACTAATGAAACTTGTGAGGATGGACAAACTGAAGAAGGCTACCGATAAAGGTAGCCGAAATATATTAAAGAAAGAAAACTACTGGAAGAATGAAAGCTGCGTTAGTCAAAACGCAGATCAGGTAATTTCAATAATCCAGTTTCGCTAAAATAATTTTCATTCAATAAACATTTAGCATGGAATTATAATTGTAACGCCGTTAAATAAGATAATAAATATACTCAAGTGAAGACTCGACTCCTGAGGTAAGTGTCAAGTAAGGCTTGCTTCATTAGTTTCATTTGTTAAATTTGTGAGGAATCACCAACTGAAGAAGGCTACCGATAAAGGCAGCCGAAATATATTAAAGAAAGAAAACTAATGGAATAATGAAAGCTGCGTTAATCAAAACGCAGTAATTTCAAATAAATTACCTTAATGTAGCTCCAGAAGGATATACCAAAGCCAGCCTTATGGAAAGATGTATTCCCATGTGCACATGCGTTTCGTGCTTACTGGCGATTTATCAGTTGGAATCAGTATTGCTTCACATACCGACTGTAAATTTGATCAAAATTTGTGGGACATGTGGACGGTACAAAATACTATACGAATTTGTATTCAAACACTATTCACTATATATAATATATACCGCACCTGTAAAGAATAGCAATATCCTGGTTGCCCAGTCGGTACATGGTGCCAATGTAGTGGAATTAAATTTATGCTAAATTTCACCAAAATTGTGAAGTAAAACTATTTCTGCACACCTACCACTCCAGCAAATCCGTACACTCTGTCCTCGATCGATATCAGTTATAATTGTTCGTGGTAATCATGCCATCCGTCAAATAAATATTTAATAGGCATATAGTGTTTCGGAGAAAATATATATAAGCAATTGTGTATAAGAAATTGCATTTCTGGTAACACATTAGTTCAAATGGGACTAGTTGGATATATCAAAGTCAGTAGGTGCGAATCGATTCAATTACGATATTTCGCAGTAATCATGGCATTATAGAATTAAATATCCACATTTGGTATGTAGTTTTTTGCGAATTAATATATCTTCAATTCCGAAATCAATCTTATCATATCACATAAAGACTCGCTATTGTAAAAAAAACTAACTTTGGCACTCTTTTCAGGCTCATTTTAGATTATATATAGTGAGTTGGCTATCTAGTCGCATTTTCGAAGACTTTGTATCAAGTTAGTCCGACCACTGCTGGTATACACATTCGTATGGGAGATTGTACCATCCAATTATTACATATTCCACTCACGTGTTCATGCGTTTTTACCATTCGTTCATGCTGACTGTGTTTTATCCGTCTGGTCCTATTTGAAATAGCATATAATATAAAATATAAAATTTGCATGAAAAAATACATAAATAAATAAAATTGTTTCGCACAAAAAGGATTAGGTAATTAATCAGTTCCATTTTTGCATAAAACATTCCTTTAAGTATATAAAACATTAATATAAGCAAGGTTGCGATTTTGATATATTACAGAAATTCCAGCCTGACGACCGGCGGGTCAGAAGTTAGTCAGTCCGGGGAATAGTAGCATGAAACTTGCCGGGTGTAAAGAAACACACCAATCATCACGTTTCATCTGAAGCCTCGAGTTTGGTCTAACCGCGCAGTAGCTTTTATTGTTAAATGTGTTTGATGGAATGTGAGCAAGCGTGCCAGATGCAAAGGACAAGTTTTGTCTGTTGAAAGAATCATTGGCCACTGACATCTGGGCAGAAAATGTTCATCAGATAGATTGGCAGGCTATCTATTTAAGAACGGGTGACCTAGTGTTCTTTAACAGTCCATATATAACCTTGAACGACTTAGGGTTGTATGACAGTGAAACGTTAGTCAGTTTTGGCTTTTGTATGGCTCTGCCTGATGATGAGAAGGACTACAAGAGACAAGAGACGTTTTTCAACTTTTCAAGACTATATATTCATTGTAGTTTGGTCCCCATTTTTCAACTTATCATCGTGCTCTGTGAATATCAGTAAGAGTAACCGATGAAAATGTTACTATTATATTTGACTTTTAAGTAAGATATCGGTGTATATTCTGATACTGAAATTTTTTTATATTTAATCAATGAAATAATCATTGATTGCGCAAGTTGAGCCAACATATATTTAAATAAAGAGCTCAAGCCTCATAATATATATATATATATATATATATTTGTGTGTGTGTCAATATGAGATAGGTATGGTAAAATTTAGCAAAGGTAATTCATTTATGAGACCAGTTTCGTCTTTATTGCGAACTCCTCAAGTATTGCCCAGACCTTTTGCCACTGATGAGGATTGAATCTGGGTACATTTGCTTTAGAGTCTGTTTCCATATAACGAAAGATTGTGGGTGGCTAGATAATTTTTTACATCCAATAAGGTGACACATGGCCCCCACATGATGAAGAGACTAACCAAAATTATAAGTTAGTATATTTATAAAAATTGTGTGTAGTGTACGACAGAGTGACGCAATGAACGGGGTAACAGACTTAGAAATCATTGTGCCTCGGTTCAAGCTCCGTCCACGGCAAAATTAAAGAGTTCAAAATATGGATCGATCGATTGTCGTTGCTATTTTACTCAATAATTAGATTATACTGACAAATTTTCATACATAATTAAATTAGTATTTATATCATGTTTGCAAACTTGATTTAAATAATTGTTGTATTAAAAATTGTTACAATCAGCTCAGTTAAATAAGTGCAAAAATTACTTATCAATTATTTTAGGAATCTTAAAGTCAAGTTCGTGAACTTTATATAAACGACAATCCCATTGTATTCAACAAGATGCGTAACCGAGAAAAATTACATTTGTGCGACCGGTTAAATACAATAGGAATGGTGTTTTTATAGAGCACGAACTTGACTAAAACAATGGCTATCACTAGCCGAGAAATCAATAATTGTTTTATTGTATAATTTATTTAGATGTGACAAGAGCTGCAAAATTGCATCGTTACTGCCTAGAAATTTTGTAACGGACATTTCCAGCCAAGTGCAACGAATGCGAGATCACTAAAAGTTACACCATTGTACATAATTTTGCTTACTGCATACACGCATTGCGATTTTATCCTCGTTAGTCAGTTTGCCACTGCAAAATAAATATTTTCAATAAAAAATTAAGCAGAATCACTCAGCTCAATATTCTTTCAAATAGATGAGTTAATTATTTTATCTAATTAATTTATAATAATAAAAATTAATACTATTCTGCTTGATTTGGTATAAAATGAAATTTATTAACATCCCATAGATTCCATATCTATGAAACATTTTATTTATGAAGAAAAGTTAAAAATGGCACAGTACATTTCATTAGTATAATCGAAATTGATTTGTGAAATGAATACATTAATTCTTTAAATCAAGTTTGTGGGTTTGAAGTAAACACCAATCCCATTGTATTTAACCAGTCGTCAAAAAACATGGCGAAACTACTGTCAGTCACGCGTACTGACGCGTTTCGACCCGCCATGATCATTATCAAAGTATGGCGGCAAACGGATTCACGAGGATTAGACCGAAAATACGGTGGAATTGGTGTTTGCCGTCATACTCTGATGATGATCATGGAAGTATGTATTAGGTGTTGCGAACCAAGTAACAAATTAGTTCATTTGTGACCAGAAGGATAAACCAAAGACAGCATG
>JAQBSW010004665.1:0-66437 GCA_029291075.1 Eudiplozoon nipponicum
TAATTTTTGGCCTCAGTTGATGGGTTCTCACTTGTCCCTTCTCCTTTAAGCCTTCAATTAGCTGATTGTCTGAAAGCGCTTTAGGATCAAGATCCGCCATTGATCTTTTACCAATATTTCGAGACGTTATTTCCAGTCTCATCTTCAGGGTTGACACAATACGCACAGGAGTAAAACACAACTTGTGGCAAATGTGGTATCCTCATTCAAGACAGATATATTTATATATATTTTATTTTAATTGTCTTCCTAATATCCGGTCTTCATACCTAGTCTCTAATACTCAAATGTATACAAAAACTTATCCCTGTCCCCCTCTGCGCACACATCTACCTATAAACATGTGTATTTTAACTATAAGCACACCTAATGGATTGACATACACGCCTATCAATGATGTCTATATTTTAATTGCTGTACCGGACGCATAGAAAGATCAACAAATTTTGAATTCTATATTGCTGTAATCCTCACCTGCCCTCCAGTTCACCTAATTCCATCCAGCTTGCAATCGGTTATATACAGAGAGATTAAAAAACTATTGAAACTCTATAGAGTATTATTCTATCATTTTGACAAGACCGAATACGGAAGTTACACTAACTAAATCGTTTTTCCGCTCAGTACACATTTATACTCAGATCCTATATGAATTAGTTTCTGTATTAAAATATCGTATATATCTATATATATAGATAAACATATAAGCAACTATGTGGGTTACTCCCACATCTTTTATAAATATCTATATATCTAAATATAACTATACCTACGTGTATACACTATATATATATCAGCAATCTTTTATATTTTAATTTTATTTTTACTTATATATTTGTACCCACATCTTATAAAATATCCATTTATACATATGTCCACACGCTATCTATGTATATATATAGATAAGCATATAAGCAACTATGTGGGTTCATCCCACATCTTTTATAAATATCTATATATTCATCATATATATATATATATATATATATATATATATACGTGTATATACCATATATATAATATGAATCTCATACAAGCAACACTGTGAGTCCCTCAACGGATAAATTATATCAGTAAAACACTTTTTATATATCTATTTTATTGTCTATCTATAGATCGGAGTTGTTATCTAATAAGGTGATATGCCTTAAAGCAGATAAAGGTGGAGCAACAGTGCTAATGAACCAGAGGGATTATGAGGATAAGATGTACGTACAATTAAATAATAAAGAAGTTTACCATAAAATAAATAAGGACCCAACGGACAAATTACAAGGTGAGGTTAAAACTTTAATTAATCAAATGATCGGATCTGGGGAATTGGATTCAGTACTTGGTAAATCATTAATACAAAGAGATTCACTCTCTCCCAGAGTGTATGGTCTAGTAAAAATTCATAAAAAAGATAATCCACTTAGGTTAATTGTCAATGTCCAGAATTCCCCAACTTATAAAATGTCCAAATTTCTGTGCCATAGAATAAGAAAATACACCTATTTTCTAGATTATACATTAAAAAATACTTATCACTTTACGGATATTATTAGTAAATATAAATTATTAGAGAATGATAAACTGGCAAGCCTGGATGTGGTATCTATGTATACGAACATTCCGGTACAGGTTGCATTAGAGTGTGTCCAACGTTGCCTAACTGAATACCCTGAAATACTAGAAGGGAGTAAAATGATGTTAAGTAGTATTATGGAAATGTTAAAAATTTGTATGTCCTCTACATACTTTATATTTAGAAATGAATTCTACCTTCAAGTTAAAGGTGTTCCTATGGGACAACCATTATCAGTCCCAGTCGCTAATATTTATATGCATTATTTAGAAAAAAATCTCCTACTTAGATCTCCCCTCAAACCATGCTTATATTTAAGATTCCTAGATGATATCTTCCTAATTTGGAATCACGGGGACAATGAGTTGGAGAATTTTCTGTATTTAGCTAATCAACTGGGAGAGGTAAAATTCACATTGGAAAAAGAAAACAAAGAAGAATTATCGTTTCTAGATGTAAAATTAAAACGAATGGGTCAGACATTAGAGAAAGATATTTATAGGAAGGATACTTATTCTGGTATCCTCCTGAATTATTGCTCTAATCACCCGTTTGGGATGAAAATAGGCATTCTAAAATCTATGATAATAAGAAGTCTTAAAATAGTGGATTTAAAATATAGGGATAAAGAACTAATGAAATTGAAAGAAATATTCAGGATAAATGGTTATCCGGAAAAATTAACTGAGAAAATCATAAAGGAGACATTATTGCGATTTAAGAGAAGAATAACACAGGAGAAACGGACAGGAGATTTAGATAATCAGAATGAAGATAAGCACAGAACTCTGGTTCTACCAGACTCCAAATTAAGTAGAAAGATTAGGATATTAGCAACAAAATACAACATAAGAACAGTGTTAAGACAAACAGTTACAATAGGCAATAAGTTACCGAATCAAAAAGAAAAAATAGAACCTCTTAACACATCAGGGGTTTATGAGATACCTTGTAAAGATTGCAATCTTAGGTATATAGGTGAAACCATGCGTCCAATAAAGGTACGTAGAGGTGAACATAAGACTGCATGCAAATACAGACATAGTAATAGATCGGATCTAGCCAGACACTCAATGGAGTCAGGTCATCAAATAAACTGGGACGGCTGTAAACGGATTTCACTATGTAACCGAAATAGATTAACCAGGTTGATTAGAGAATCAATTGAAATAAAATCAGGAATGAACGTCATGAATATGACATGTGTAGAAAAATCATTAGGCCCAATATTCAATGAAGCCTTCTCTAATGGAAAGAAACGTAGATTAGAGGAATCAGAGCTAACAATAAATCTAAATAAGAGACCACGACTATGAAAGGGGAAAAAACAGAACGAATTAGATGGAGTTAGAGGGCGGTAATATGGCTATAGTTATATATGTATATATATGATGAACATTTCAATTTATATAAGATGTGAGAGAATTTCACGTTGTTGCTTATATATTTATCTAAATATATTTAACAAATATGGGCATCTATATTTCGCAAATACATATATATGGATGATTCTAAATATTCATATAAGATGTGGGGTGAACTCACATGGTTGCTTAAATGCTTATTTAGATATTCACAATATATATGTAGAAGAATATTTAGATTTTATATATAAGGTGGGAAAAGCTCACATGGTTGCTTTTGTGAATTGAGATAGGCATTATGTATATATATATACATATATATATATGAGGTGTAGACGGGAAGATAGATATGCTTTGATATTTATATATACATATAAATTGTAAGTGGTTGAATTTCAAAGAACCTATTTCAACTGCTTATAGATACATATATCTACATATATATATAGAAGTATATAGATAGACAATAAAATAGATATATAAAAAGTGTTTTACTGATATAATTTATCCGTTGCGGGACTCACAGTGTTGCTTGTATGAGATTCATATTATATATATGGTATATACACGTATATATATATATATATATATATATGATATGATGAATATATAGATATTTATAAAAGATGTGGGATGAACCCACATAGTTGCTTATATGCTTATCTATATATATACATAGATAGCGTGTGGACATATGTATAAATGGATATTTTATAAGATGTGGGTACAAATATATAAGTAAAAATAAAATTAAAATATAAAAGATTGCTGATATATATATAGTGTATACACGTAGGTATAGTTATATTTAGATATATAGATATTTATAAAAGATGTGGGAGTAACCCACATAGTTGCTTATATGTTTATCTATATATATAGATATATACGATATTTTAATACAGAAACTAATTCATATAGGATCTGAGTATAAATGTGTACTGAGCGGAAAAACGATTTAGTTAGTGTAACTTCCGTATTCGGTCTTGTCAAAATGATAGAATAATACTCTATAGAGTTTCAATAGTTTTTTAATCTCTCTGTATATAACCGATTGCAAGCTGGATGAAATTAGGTGAACTGGGGGGCAGGTGAGGATTACAGCAATATAGAATTCAAAATTTGTTGATCTTTCTATGCGTCCGGTACAGCAATTAAAATATAGACATCATTGATAGGCGTGTATGTCAATCCATTAGGTGTGCTTATAGTTAAAATACACATGTTTATAGGTAGATGTGTGCGCAGAGGGGGACAGGGATAAGTTTTTGTATACATTTGAGTATTAGAGACTAGGTATAAGACCGGATATTAGGAAGACAATTAAAATAAAATATATATAAATATATCTGTCTTGAATGAGGATACCACATTTGCCACAAGTTGTGTTTTACTCCTGTGCGTATTGTGTCAACCCTGAAGATGAGACTGGAAATAACGTCTCGAAATATAGGTGAAAGATCAATGGCGGATCTTGATCCTAAAGCGCTTTCAGACAATCAGCTAATTGAAGGCTTAAAGGAGAAGGGACAAGTGAGAACCCATCAACTGAGGCCAAAAATTACATCATCTGAAAAGATAAAAGGTTCAAGATTTTGCCGACCTATGAGTGCTAACAATTGTCCCGCACAAGAAAAATGCGGTCAAATCCGAAATATAGAGTAGAACATGGGTCAATGTGTAATTCTTATAGTAATTATTTAAACTAGAAATTTAATTTCAGATAATCATGTACAATATAATATGAAATATTGAGTCAATCAACTAACATACACATTCACTAATAGAATAGTAACCGGAAAGCTTTCTTAATTAAAACAAAGATATATTCAAAATGTAATTGTGCACATATTTGACATATAAATTTTATTTTGGAATTTAGCGATAACTACAGTTACTTAAAATTTAAAATAATATCTTTTATATAGGGAGTTGCCGATCTTCATTTACACATTCTTTTGTATATGCTTGCCTATACTTAGGTGTAATGTTGAATATGTAGCTCCCTCGTCACTCTAACATATTGTGTTGTCCTATTTGGTGCGTTTAATTCAGTATGATTCATTTTAGCATACGGCTTGGTTATCATTTATTCAGTTGTCACCAGTATCTGTGAAATAGTTCTTCTTACAAAAATCTGGTTCCTTGATGGTTCTATTCCACATCTGTTCTTAGCACAGTTAACTATTGTTTCAATATGTATCTCTGCAGAAACTGTACATTGAATAGTTACGCCTACATCCTTAATTAATTAATTAATAAAAGTTAAAGGTAATTAAAGTAGGTTATCAATCGATATACCAAGGTGAAAATTCAAAAAGAATTAACTTTTAAAATTAATTTATTAATGCATCGTTGTTAATAACAATTCTTGGTTCTTGGTTACCCGAAAGATCCACAATGTTGTTTTCATTCTGTGGATTACATATCAAATTACCAACCAATTCATCCAATTCACAGAGAAATTCATATTCAGTTTTATCTTATTTTGGATTTCGGATTCTAACAATACATATTATTCAAATTGACAAATGTAAAATTTCCATAATAGCCATTTATCTCCAAAGTTCTTAAGTGAGTTAGCTAGTTTCGGAGCCTAGTTTGTCATTATGAGGTCTGCCTCTTGTGCTTTCGTTAATGGAAGAGTAAATTTATTTGTCAATTCAACTGAATCAACTACTACCGTCTGCCGGATGGACTTTAATCTGCTTTGTTGGATATTCTAAGATCATCCGTTTCAGATTTTCAAGAGACTTCGAAGTTCAAGTCTGCTAGGTGGGTTATTGACATATTCAACGATAGAGAATAACCAGGCCTTGTTGTTTTAATTAGGGTACTGACTGGCTGCTGTGTGGACCTTTGCAGTAGTGCCTATATTGTAGCACTGCCGCTTCATCCCGATATAAACTGAATATGATGAGTTTTTATTGCTTATATTATTTGGACTGTTTATGCAGAATAACTCAGAATTCATATTATTGGCTTAATCTTGTTTTGAATTATTTACTGTGTACTTTGCAGTTAAGAAAATATCTCTATTGACAATTTGCAAGTAAACATTTTCAATTATTCATGATGATTAGACGGTTATATCTAATGTTTGATCAAAATAATAATCGAATTTTGCACTTATAGAGCGCAACCCATTAGTAAACAAATATGCATAATAATTGTTTATTAGGTGTTGCGCACCTAGTAACAAATTAGTTCAAATATGATCAGAAGGATAAACCAAAGACAGCATGAACGGAAAGTATAATCTCATGTACATTTGTTTCGTGCTTTCTGCCGAATCATCAGTAGGAATCGGTATTACACCATTTATCCACTGGATATTCGGGTGAGAAAAGTGGGATAATAGGACGGTACAATCACCTAAAGTAGTGGAGCTAATTTCATACTTCAAAGCCAACTCACTATAATTGATGTATATTCCGTACTTGTAAAGGATATCTACATTATGGCTATTGTATCAGTACCTTACACAAACACTAATGTTGCCAAAAAGATATGAATACTCTGTTCGCTGAGTTGGTACATGGTACCAACACAATGGATTTCAATGTATGTTCAAGTTCACCAAATATGAGAATTATAACTATATCTGAACACCTGTTATTCCAGCAAATCATTGTTTGTGGAGGAGAACTAATATACATGCTTTTGTGTATTAGATGTAGCGCACCTAGTATCAAGCTACTTAGGCTATTATGAGAAGAATAAACAAAAGACAACATGAGCGGATCGTATAATCTCGTGCAGCCTCATTTCGTGCTTACCGGCGACTCATCAGTAGGATCCATTATTACACACTTTACCAATTTTGTATTTGATTGATGAACGTGGGAAAATAGGGTGGTATTTTGTTTGCTCTTCTTGTCATATTTGAACTACTTTGTTAATAGATGCGCAATATCTCATTCAAAATTGCATATATTAGATTAGTGTCTAATTACTGAGGCTTGGCTGATCCTTCAGTCATTCTTTTAACTTAATGCATGCATTTCTGTGTGGAAATTCATCAGTATGACCTCAAATGACTCTACTTTTGATAAAAACTGGGATATACACACGATGGGTACAATCGATGAAAGTATATTGTGCCGTACACTCTACCTCTATGTCAATAAACGTCTGATAACACGGATGAGTCTTCTCACTTCACCCTTCGGAAAAAGGTCAGGGACTATTCATGTGTACGGATAGTGATAATAGCCACCAAGGAAATGTAAGAATAGGATAATATTGCTAAATAGACAGCTAACCCGAAAAACCTATTATAATAACAACAAAACCTTCTATATAATTTTTTTCGTGTTATCAGACGTTTATTGAATGTTATGTTGCAATGCATGAATCAATTCACCGTGCTCTAGACGGCAACAAAATAAAATATTGTCAACACAATTAAATGTCTTATACAAAAGTAGCCACAGTAAACACAACCGGCTGAATCGTGATGATAGGACGGTACGGTCCTATTATTCCACATTCTTCGACCAGATATATAGTGGTTAAAGGGCTTAATACCGGCTCCTACTGATGAGTCGCCAGTAAGCACGAAACGAATGTGCATGAGATTATACTTCCCGTTCATCCTGCCTTTGGTTCATACTTCTGGTCACAACTGAACTAATTTGTTACTAGGTTCGCAATACCTAATACATACTTGAATATATATTAGTTCTTCGCAACAAACAATATTTAACTGTTATATATTGAATCGTGATGAATTTATGTAAATGATTGAAAAAGTACGAGGATATAAATCCAGACTGATTAGCAGTTTAGTTTAAAGTCACTGATAATTGATGGAGAGAAATCGTGTAAAAGCAGTCATAATAAGCACCACCAATAATAATTCCATTATTTTCTAGATTTCGAGTGTTAAACACATAAATCCATTGAACTATGGTGTTGCGGGTAAAGGATTGAGAAACACCTGAATTTTGGATCCGTTGAATCATAGCTGAACTGTTAGTAGTTGTGTAAAAAATGGTTAAGGCATGCAAAACAAGTAACTTCAGTATTTGAGCATTGAGACACATAAATTCACTGCATGTTACCTGCGTATTGCGCGCGGGTGTGTATTATTATTAAACAAAACCATATTAATTACAATTAAATTTGCAGTTCAAGAAATCTCAATTAAAACTGCTTGAAACTAACAGAGATTGTTGCTAAAATATTGTGTAAAAACCAGAGTTAGACTATTTGATCTTAAAAAGACCTCTATTTGTCAAAATTGAACATCGTTGGGTCGTAACACGGAGCCGTGTGTTACAATGTATTCCAAGGCCCTTAGGCTAATAAATTTAAGTTTCCAAGCCTAATTTTGTGAAAGAGTGGCGCGTACGGCAGGAACGTTTTTGGACGCTCCGCAATATCTACTGCGGTGTAATGCTTATGCATCACTTGGGTTTCGAATTTTCCTGGCAGACGTATTTGTTCACTATTGACCATGGTTGTTAGAGCGAGGCCTGTAGTGATTAATGTTGTAAATTTTATGATTGTTTGGCCAAACCAAAATCGTCCGGTGTACAGTTGTTGAGTTAATATTAGTGAAAAAAATTCATATAGGGAATGTTTAATTTAAAAGACCATACTCCACTAATTAAATTAATTAATTTTGAACTATAAGCCCTACACAAAATTCACTTATCCAGCGCTCCTTTAAGCAACTTATAAACTTCCCTGTTATGATTTGCTTCAAATGAAGAAACTCCACACCTCGGTTAAATTTACCGACCATGGATACACAAAGTAAATATGCAAAAACAGATTTCATGTGGTGGTATTCAAAGGCATCAAATTGTCTTTGTCTTTTTTTATTTCTTATAACGCTGGAAAATAATGCATTCTCAACTGTAATTAAAATATATTTTCACGGTCTGGACAATATAATCATTACCACAATATTTCGATGATGTATCTTGTCATTAGTACAGTTTAAATGACACCGAAATAACCCATCGCGCTGCTATTTACTTCTTTTCGCATCATAAGTACATTTATGAGTTAAAACTGTATATAACGCGGCCACTGAGATGCTGTTTTTTGGCTGCCTCACTTCTTCTTTCATGTGATACTATTGTCTATTTTTTGAAGACCTCAATAATTGGTTATGCCGAATAGCACCAGCATTGTAGCGTACATAATCTAGAGTGTTCTCAATACCCACACGTTAGTAATCGTTACATGTCATTCTTCGATCTACTCAATAGCTCGATAATATTTGGGGCGCCTAACTAATATATATGCAATTATGTATTTGGTGTTGCGTACCAAGTAACAAATTAATTCAATTATGAACGGTAGGATAAACCAAAGCCAACTATATATATATATATATATATATAATACCGATCCTGTAAATGTACCAACATTATGGCCATTGTAACAGTACCTAATAAAAACACTAAGGTTGCTAAAGAGGTACATGATACCAATACTGATATCGCTGAATCGGTACATGGTACCAACACAATGGATTTCAATGTATGCTAAAGTTCTACAAAATCGAGAATTGTAGCTATTTCTAAACACCAGCCACTCCAGTAACTCCATAACACCTGGTCTTAATCGATATCGGTAATCACATTTCACGATAATCATGTCATCATTTAATTTAATATATATAACAGTTAGATGCTATTTTGGCGGAGAAATAATATAAATGCTGTTAGGTTTTAGGTGATAAATTTAAATATGACCAGAAGGATAAACCAAAGACAGCATGAACGGAAAGTTTAATCTCGCGCACATTCGTTTCGTGTTTACTGACGACCCATCTGTTGGAGCCGGGTTGACGCCTTATAACTAGTAGATATTTGAGTGAGGAAAGTGTAAAAATAGGACGGTACAATCTCCTGTAGGAATCTGTAAACTTGCCGTAATAATGTTAATTTCATACCAAGTCTTCGACCACGCTAAGTTAAAGCTAACTCACTATTCATAAAATATATACCGAGCAATTTACTGAAAGACCAGTTCACATTACATCTAACACCTATATAAACTCGTCGAACAATTTATCTTTGACTTATGTCAGCCTTACTCCAATTTGCCATTTGCGAGATAAAAAGCTTTCCTAGCTTACCCTATATTGAGCATCCATGCTTAGTTGCTTGATGCTATGCCACAGAAAAGACAGAGTGCAACTGTGTTCTAACCATTTTAGCAACATCTTTCTTACACGCCAAGTTTTATAACAAATTCATTCATTTTCTGGAGGCTATCTGAATTTCGTCTAAGATTCTTCGAATCAAGTTTGCGAGCGTGAAGTAAAAACCAATATCATTGCATTTAATCAGTCGTCGAACAACCTACCAAAACTACCATCGGTTGGAACGCACTGACGCCTTTTTAACTTCCAAGACCATTATCAAGGTACTACGGCAAACTGACTAGCGAGGATCAAACCGCATTCCGACTTCTGTACTTGCGTTTACCACGCTGTGTCATCTCATCGCTTAGATTTCAGTCACGCCAATCTTCTTGTTGCTGCACAACTAATCATACGTAATCAATCATCTATTAATAGGATTTCTACGTGTGCCAATCACCATGTTGTTGCCGCAGATCTTAAACAAGACAATTCTTAGCCTTTGAGCAGCAACTCACATGTCCGGTTTCAACAGACTACGTATTCCGATGCGTCCCCACACAGGAACATGAGCCAACCAACAGGATAATACAAGAGGTGTCTTGAAGTACTTCTACACACTGCAACAAACAATTTTCACCGCCTTTTAGAATAGAATAGAATATAATAGAATAGAATGTCTTTATTTGGATTCAAAACCCACATGTTTCATCAAATTGATCATAACATTGGAAAATGTACAATATAAAACATATATCACATCACATAAATATGTTTAATTAGTCTAGTAAAGATAAGTTATTCACGCTTGTTATATATCACCATCATAAAATTCAGCTGTAATATAACTGCATACGTCATATCTGTGGCAATGGCCACCTTTAAGACAAATAATGAACAAAGGGTTTTATCTAGGGCAGACATTATTTCAACAGAAATTCCTCGCAGAAGCGCCCGTATAAGAATGAAGCAGTCAGCCCAATGATAAAAGCAGACTTCGAGCTGAAGTGAACATAAATTAATTAATGTGTAAATTTGTTTTATTAAATCGATGCTCGTTGTGCGAGCAAAATTCTATATATAATTGAGTAAAATTAAAGCATTTGTGGTACATTTAAAATGTCTTCTGATGGGTTGGAAACGTTGATTCAGGCATTGACTTCTCAAATGAATAATTTAACTGCAGAATTAGGCATAATTAAGGCTCGTCTAGACGATACACTAATAATAAACACTGACGACATACATGTACGTGGACCATCCAACATAGGTGGACATAACAATGGCGACCGCGCCGAAGAGGAATCAGGAGGAAATATGCCGGCGTTTTCAGCCAAATCGACGAGTTATTTCAGACCGTCATCAGAGTTTAAGCCGATGTTGGCACCACTAGATGTGGAAAGGCCACAGTTGTGGTTCGAAAAATTTGAAGCATCAGTTCGAGCCCAAGAATTTACATTGGAAGCACCTATTGTGCGTGTAGCTGTCCAGGAATTAGTGGACCGGACAGTAGCAGTCCAATTGGAATTGCCAGTTGACCTCACGTATGAAGAATACAAAAGACGCGTGTTGGATCATTTCCGGGCCAGGCCTCAGGAAGTGTTCTTAGAATTATACAGCCTGAAACCATTAATGGGTGAGATGCCCATGGATACCATAGCACGTATCAAGCGGTGGTTCTCGAAGCTTACCGAGTCTTTACCCGGCTTGCAACCACATGAGGCCATCATGTTCATGCTGCTGGATCCTACCAGATACGGTGAAATATCCAGCGCCCAGGGAGGCCTTGAAGAGAGACTTCAGGCTCTTCAAAGTTCGGCCATAATGACAAACAAAGTGGCAGCTGCATCTCCACGCATGGGTCCAGTTACGACATCTGACAGGAGCGACATACCGTATTGGAATTCTTCGCGGCATAATAAGCAGTTCCGCGACAGAAGGCAACAGCCAGTGGCCTGGAAGCAAAGTCAGTATATAAGGACTCCAGCTCCGACGAATACGACGTATAAGCGTCGGCAAAACCCATGTACTGCTCCTCGAGAACGGCCAGTGCAGTGGGGTAACAGGGTGCACAATTTCACAAATAAAGGTGGGAGAGAGCAGGGCACAAATATTAATCCTTTGGTGGCTCCGACGGGTAGATCGAATGAAGACCAGCAGAACAAACAAAAAAGTGGTCCGAACCAGATGGCCCTTGAAGAAAAGGAAGTGTGGGAAACATTGCCAAATGTAAGAATTTTCATTAAAGTTAAATTTTTAGAACTCTTCAACGGACAGCCAGTAATAATGCAATTGGATACTGGAGCTGATGTGTTGGTACTACCATTGACTTGGCTATTGAACAATGTAAAACCTACGAAAGCAAGTTTATGTCAGGCATCGGGCGCATCGATGGTGGCTGTGGGCGAGTGGGACACGAAGTTGTTAATAAATGAAAATGTCTATCATATGTCTTTTGTTGTTTCGAATACGCAAACGCCCTTATTGGGACTTGATTTCATTAGAAAAAGGGTTAAGACGATAGACTGTCAAAATAAACGTGTATGCCTATCGCGGCCTGAGGGAATAAGTTCAATAAAGTCTATATGTACCCCTAAGATGCAGGAGGAGGCCAGTTGTTCGCCGTGCTTGATCTTAAACAGGGATTTTGGCAAATAGGCGTGCGGCCCGAAGACCGATGGAAGTTAGCGGTACAAGTACCCCAAGGTCATTTCCAATTCTCCCGGGTACCATTTGGCCTTAAAAACGCACCGAAAGTGTTCCAAAGAATGATGGACTCGTTCGTGTCTGACTTAACTTGTACAACAGCTTACGTAGACGATGTTATTATATGGGCCACTACTGAACACGAATTACGTGTGAGGCTGCAGAAGATGTTGGCCAAAGCTGTAGAATGGCGATTACATTTTAATCCAGAAAAGGTACATATAGGTCAAGAAGTGCGGTTCTTGGGGCACTTAGTCTCAGCGGACGGATGCATGCCGTTAGATTCGAATGTACAACCTATCAGGGATTATCCGGTGCCTACTACTAGAAAACAATTGCGCCGGTTTATTGGTATGGTGAATTTCTATAGACCATACCTCGCAGGGATGGCGGTTACGCAACAGCCCTTATCTCAGTTAACTAGTGCCAAGATACCATTTCGTTGGACGGAGGAGGCTCAACAAGCGTTTGTGCTATGCAAGCAGAAGTTAATAGAGGCAACTATTTTGACTTTCCCGGTAGGTAATATGTCAATTGTTACAGACGCGTCAGATATTGAGATAGGAGCGGTGTTACAAGCTGACGGACATCCTGCGCAATATATAAGTCGCACACTCACTAAGGCGGAACAGAACTATACCGTCACAGAAAAAGAATTACTTGCCGTACAATGGGCGCTGCGGAAGTTTAGATATTTTGTCATTGGGGGACACGTGGACGTCTTTACTGACCACAAAGCGCTAGTGCATTGGAGATCACTATGTATTGAGAAGAAACGAGTACATCGAGCCATTGAAGAACTAGAAGAGTACGATATATCAATTCATCATAGAGCAGGAATCGAGAATGCGGCAGCCGATGCGCTCAGCAGAATTTCCGCTGTGCGGGTTATCGCCGCTTATAAAAGTCTCTGAGAGAACAGGGAAGAGATGCTACATGTCAGGAAATAGTCAATAATTAAAAAACGGCACAGTGGTGTCTACACCAATAAAACGTGCAATGGTTTGTGCCAGAATCTATAAGAACAGAATTAATGGCCTTTTGGCATGAAACGTTGGGACATCCCGGCGCTGGGCGGCTCATTGAGACATTGCAGTCACGATTGTATTGGCCTGGCATGTCCAAAGAAATTCGTAGCTATTGTCAACAGTGCACTACATGCCAACGTTGTAAACCACAAAAACGAGAAAAAGTCACTCCGATTGCTTTCAATGCCACTGCACGGAACGAGTTTCTGCATATCGACCTGGTAGGTCCACTGCCGGTAGCTCGCGGCGGCGTGTCCTATGTGTTTTCCATGGTCGATAAGTTTACCCGATGGGTCGAGTTTGTACCACTGAAGAAGATCACAACAGAAAAGATTCAAACGTGCTTAGAAGAGCGATGGCTCAGTCGATTCGGTGCACCACAAGTTATTGTTACCGATCAAGGCGCACAGTTTGAGTCGAAAGAATTTAATCAGTGGTGCAAAGACCTTGACATAAAGCATTCCCGCACAGCCACTCATCACCCGCAAACCAATGCGACAGCTGAGCGCGCACATAGGACGATGAAAGAGGTACTGCGATGTTGGTGCCACGAGAGCCCGGGAACGTGGAGAGACAAATTACATTTGGTCGAGCGGGCCATGCGCTTAACAGTCTCAACAGCTACAGGACTCGTTCCAACGACCATGGTCTATGGAGGACACATAAGACTGCCAGGTGAACCTGTAATCCAAGGGTCCCATGAGCGCTGCACCATAGCGGATATTCAGGAACGACTAAAACAGTTAACTGAATATGTAGGCGCCACACAGCGACAAAGCTATGCAAGGCAACCGACACGCACTCGCCTGAAGGTCGGCGACTATGTCATGGTAGCGAGGGTCGAGCCCATGGCACTGCAGGCTGTCAATGATGGGCCGTATCGCGTGGAGAGGGTGGACGCCGAGCACAATACTGTTTTTGTTAGCCTGCCCGATGGACCACGAGCTGTTGCACTGGATCGTTTAAGCAGAGTGCGAAAGCCGATTCCTGAGGGGGGGGGGGAAGATGTGGCAATGGCCACCTTTAAGACAAATAATGAACAAAGGGTCTTATCTAGGGCAGACAGTATTTCAACAGAAATTCCTCGCAGAAGCGCCCGTATAAGAATGAAGCAGTCAGCCCAATGAGAAAAGCAGACTTCGAGCTGAAGTGAACATAAATTAATTAATGTGTAAATTTGTTTTATTAAATCGATGCTCGTTGTGCGAGAAAAATTCTATATATAATTGAGTAAAAATAAAGCATTTGTGGTACATTTAAAATGTCTTCTGATGGGTTGGAAACGTTGATTCAGGCATTGACTTCTAAAATGAATAATTTAACTGCAGAATTAGGCATAATTTAGGCTCGTCTAGACGATACACTAATAATAAACACTGACGACATACATGTACGTGGACCATCCAACATAGGTGGACAAAACAATATCAATATTGATACAATTATTATGATAAAGGAAAAACGTTAGTTTGAATAAATCACATTTGTAAAATAATTGATCATATAAATAGTTATATATTCAACTTCGAAATTCACAGATCGGATATTAGGAAAAATGAAGGTTACATTCAATTTAATAATACAGAATGTGGAAATAAAAATCTCAAAAAGGTGTGTTGCTGATCACAATTGTCCTCGTCTTTTTTCAACCACGTGAAAGTATTACCATAATCAAAATTTTTTCTAGTTAAATTAATAAAAAATGAAAAAGACATCTAAGATGGAGACGTTTCTCTAATCTCCTTTGGCAAATGATTGTAAATTTCGTTAATTTTCGAAAGAGATAATAATTTCTCCGCAACAGTTCCCTCCAAAGTAATAGAGATCGATCAAAAAAGTGTCAGGAGTAGGGTTCGAGCCCACGTCCTCAAATGAGGATCAGAACACCCATGAGACAAGCACAACTTGAGTTTGGCGCAATAGACCACCCGACCATCCTGACTCTGCTGGTGAACGCATTACCAGCCCTGTTAAGGGCCACATAAAATATCTGCTCTTAGACAAATTCTGTCTGTTTTTCTTCATCTAAAGTTGCACAGCATTTACTTGCAATCGGGGCGCTTACACACATGTAACGGCTCAAGAAAAATTCGCCGACATATTGCCTAAATGAAATTCAAATTGAAACTACGCAGCACAAATTAAAACAAGCGAGATTAGCCGTTAATCAATGGCGTGCGAGCTTTCGTTTTCAACGCTATATAAGCACGGTGTATTTATCATGCGTGTCATAAGTCAAATTTGAATTCGGCTGCGCAGTACGTGTACGTGCTGTCTACTGTCCTACTGACTGTACACCTACGCTGACTTCTGGACTTGCTTCACAAGCACAATCACATAGTGACGACAATCTTGTTGCTGTTTAACTAGTGAGACGGAGCAACATCTATTTATTGGACCTCTACGTGTGCCAGTCACCACTGTGTTTTCTCAGATATTCAACAAGACAATTCTGAAACTTAACACAACCTCTCGCCCCTGATTTCAACGCCACAACAGAAGGAACACCAACATCAACCAGAGCCGGTCTCAACGCAATCCCGTTCTAAAAAGAGCCGCCAAGAGTACAAATTCCGTATTTTGTCGAAAAAAGGTGTGCCAACAAAATTTGTAAATATTAAACGCGCTTACTACACAAAAATTTCTAGTCGCCTTAAGGTCTACATCGAATTAACGCAAAACTTTACAACCAGCAGTGTTGAACTATAGAATTTGTGAATGTGATTGAGGAACATCTGATGTCCTGATGCATGAAATCATATCTGAATGTAAAGAAAAGCTATCGAACCACAAATGTACTATAATCCACCTTATGTTCCCTGCGTATTGCGCATTAATTACAATTAAAATTGCAGTTCAAGAAATCTCAATTAAAACTGATTGAAACTAACAGAGATTGTTTCTAAAATCACAGTTAAGAGAAATATTGTGTAAAAACAGAGTTAGATTATTTGACCTTAAAGAGCACTATATTTGTCAAAATTGAAAAAGTTGGATTGTAACGCGGAGCCGCTGTTACATACACCCACCCACACGACAATGAAAATTAGTACACAATGAAGGAGGCTAACCTTACAGGAGGTGTTATTGCTCTGCCGTAACGTGTAACCACTGATGTTGGCTCTGTCGACACTGATTCTGGTTCCTCTATATCTCGCGGCGGCGTGACGGCGTCAGTTGGCTCGGTTGTTGGTGAGATGTCGGGCGTCAGTCCGTAGTCAGCAAAAACTGTCTGGAGGTGGAGTCATCGTTTCTTCACCGCCTGATAGGTCAACATCGCGGAACAGCGGGTCATTTGGATCAACGTCGGCCGGAGATAGTCTGTGTTTGGAGACAGCTTCAGCTTTGCCATTAATCTCCAAAATGATGTAATTCTGACGTCGATCTAACACACGATAAGGACCGCGCTTCGGTTTGGCTAGAATCCTGTTGTCCATATCGTTGTTGACGACGAATAATTTGCAGCTATCAAAATCTTTGCATTTATATATTTGGCCATGTTGCTGACGTGTAGGACAGATCGGCCGATTCTGAGCGTGATCGGACTAGTTCGCCAGGCAGCCGTAGACATTCGCCAAATACCATTTCAGCGGAACTACATTTGATCAGCTCTCGAGGTCCTGTACGCATTGATAGGAGTACTTTCAGTAAAGCCGCAAGCCAATTTTCTTCTGGGCTGGCCTTGATCGCCGCTTTCAGTTCCCGGTGTGGCCTTTTGACGAAACCATTTGCTCTCGAATTGCGAGCTGCGGTCACGGAGCGTTTCACACCATAGTATTGCAGTAGGGCTGCGAACTCTTCGCCGAGGAGCTGTGCGCCACGATCGGTCGTCACTTCAGCTGGAGCACCGAACCGAGCGAACCAATTGAGCTCTAAAGCATAACTGAATGTCTCTTCCTTCATGTCTGGCAGTGGTATGACCTCATACCATCGAGTGGTGCGATTCCGTTTTGACAGTAGATATCGCATATTATTCACGGCTGGTAAGGTTATCAGATCAACGTGTATGTTCGTGAACCGGAGTTTGGGCACTTAGATGACTTGTGGTGCCGTTTTGGTGTGTCTCGTCACTTTGCATTTCTGACATTCTAGACATTGTTTTGACCACTTTTGACATCTTGGCGCATGCCAGGCCAAAAATACGTTCTGAATAGAATTTCCACTGAGGCTTCGCCAGATGGGTGGCTCATTGAATGGTAGACCTCGAAGATCTTGTGACGGAGTTTTTCAGGTATAAACGGCCGAGGGCCCCTGCCAGTTATTTCACACTGCAGCAGAGTTCCATGATAATCACATGTTTTCAGGCGATTGACATCAAATATCTGAAGTAATGGATCATCTTGCTGAGCTGCTTGCAATTCCTGAGTGCATATAGGTGAAGGACACAGGATGGAGGCACAGACGTCCTGCAGGACGGCTCAGGGAGTCTGCGACCATGTTTTCTGACCCTTTGACAGTGAGTGACTTCATATTTATACTCGTGTATTCGTGTAAGTTGCGAGTTGACGCGCCGTGAATATAAATACTCTTTCTTTCCTCTGAACATTGGGAGTAGAGGAAGGTAGTTTGTGTAGATATTGATCTTTCGGCCATCCAGATAGGTGTGGAAATGTAGGATCGACCGGTAGATGGCGAGTAACTCTTTGCTTAATGTATCATATCGCGTCTCGAGAGGTTGTAGTTTGTTTCGAGTAGAAGGCGATAGGTGGGTGTATGCCATTGATGGACTGCTGAAGTAATGCGCCCATGGCAACGTCGCTTGTGTCAGTGATCAATTCAAAAGGTTGAGACCAATCAGACAATGTAGCATGGTCGCTTTGCACACCACCTCCGGTGAATCTGATTGCAGTATATGATACAGTCTTTGTCCATCGGTACTTGATAGAAGGCTTTCACTAGGTCGAGTTTTGAATACACAGCATGACCGATAGCGGATCTGAGTAGGTCAGCTGGATTTGGCAATGACGAATCAGCTGTGCGCAAGAATTGAGAATACGATAATCCCCGCACACCCTGAATGTTGCTGGTTCACTCTTTGGTACTACTACCACAGGCGACGCATAATGTGAGCTGGATCGTGTGCAGATGCTTTTTTGACGCATCATGGCGAATTCTTGCTCAGCAGCCTTATGTTTGTGTGGTGCACATGGATATGCTCGTGGAGGATGAGGAAGTGGTTTCGATAAGATGATGAGATGGACTATGATGGCACGCTTCCTCTTGAGATCGGCATAAAGGAAATAGGTTTGAAAATCTCTTCATGTCGTTTCAGAACATCGTCCAGTTGTGGTACATGAGGAACTGGAGGAATTAGCTGTATGGATGAGACTGCTTCGGCGCGAGTCGTATGTTTTAGCGCTGATGAAAGCAACTGATTGTCTGCAGTGCGTATCTCTCGTGTTCTTGGACGAATGGTAAGGTCGAAGTGTTCGAGGAAGTCACGTCCAATGATGTTTCTTGTCGTATTGGCAATGATGAAAGGATAATTGAAACATCTTTTTGATTTGGAGAACGAGATTGTGTGTACTCGTACCCCAAACGTCGCTATGTTGGAGCCATTGGCGCAGGTAAGACTGCTGGTGTCGACTGGGTGGGTAGGTTCGAAATAATTGTGGCGTAGTAAGCTTACATCTGATCCAGTGTCTATGAGAAATAATTCGCCAGAGTTTGCGTCACGGATGAGAAAGGATGTCGATAGTGGTAACTGACGATGGGACTGGTTGCTGGCATTTGGGCGTTTGAAGCATGACTTGACTGAAGCCGTTGGTGTAAATACAATAGTTTGATTGCGCTCTACCGCGAAAGCAACGTGCTTTGAGCCATCAGACGAAGAGCGGCCAACGATCTTGGGGTGATCAGCCTCTACTGCCACAGAGGAGGCTGACCTCAGCAGTTTTTCGAACCTTCCATGGGCGGATCCTCCTGAGTTGTTGAAAGTGACCGCGCCCACTTGAACGACGCGTCCGTGCGCGGGAATGTGCAGCCATTTCTGAGGCAATAGCGTGTGGAACGACCATAGCTGCGGTGATTCGGACACCACTCCACAGTTAACTGGGGAACTGTGGCCCGGCCTCTCGACGTCGAACTCCTGGCGCTATTCCGGGACGTTGGTCAACGCTGGTCACCCTGCTCTGGTCGCGTCTATTATGGATGGCATCGACAGAGGCCGAATTAGGCCTGACGGTGAGGTTCTCGATCAGGCTGATGAGGCGCTCATTCGTGACATTTGTTCTGGCTGATGATGTGGTGCATTGTGATTCGGACAAACGTGAGGTGATGTAACCATTCTCTGGGGCAAGTGAGCTGTAGTGGTGTTTCTTCCACCACTTGTCTAGACGTGCCGGCAGAACGTCGTCTTGCACTTCGACGGATTCGCGCAGGAACGTGACCATCTCTTGGAGTGCTGAAGAGAGCTTCTGTATGAATAGTCGCATTAAGATTTCCTTGGGCAGGTTGAATTCCTAGGCTTTCTGCTCCATCTCCCTAAATAGCTAAGAAGGCGTGCGGCTACCTAGGGACATCTGGCTCATCTATTCTGTAAGCCTTTTTATCTCGATCTGGTGTCAAGCGCTGCTTGACGGCGCGTTGCAGGCTCTGCCATGGCTGCGCACATGTGCCCTCAGTGTATTGATGCAGAATATCTTTGAGTCCGCGTCTGAATGACATTGGGATCGTCTCCCAAGCCCTCAAAAATATTGAACCCTCGTCTGTTATATTGGACACCTTGGTCAATAAAGTAACATCGTCGACCCACTCGTCAAGGTAGTCTGGATCGAATTGGCATATTTGATACTTTGTCCATGTGTTGGTGCGGCCTGTTGGAGGCGTTTCTCTAAGCCCCTTTGGCAATTGATTGTAAATTTGTAAATTTTTGAAAAAGAGAATAGCTTGCTCGCAACATTCCCCACCAATGGTGGAGATATTGCAAAATGACCAGATCTAGTTCCAATTTCATGACTCTTTCTTATTGGATTCATATAGGCACCAGTCCACTGGTTCGAATGGAAAGCTTTTATGCAATAGCACATTCTCCCAAACCATAAAGGATGCAGTGATACAAACTGTAATCTAGTGGCGTATATAGTGCAGGAGATAGGACTAATTTGTTTCACAACTTTTGTTTGTACAGCTTCTATCTTATTAGACAAACCCTTTGTTAAGGGATTCCAAGTAGCGGCAGCATATTCTAGTATCGGTCTAATCCATATTATAAATATTTTAAATTTTATTTCATGCGATATAATATTTCTTTTTATTAATGCCCATCTGTTCTTGGCACTGCCTACTATCCTTTCAATATGTCTCTCAGCAGAAGCCTTACAATGAATAGTTATGCCTAAATCCTTAATTTATTGCATAAGTTTAATCTCAAAAACATCATTAATCTATTAAAAAAGTGGAACGCTTCACGATTTTGCGTGTCATCCTTGCGCAGGGGCCATGCTAATCTTCTCTGTATCGTTCCAATTTTAGTATATGCACCGCCGTGCTTATGATTAGTCCCCGACCTTTTCCGATTGGTGATGTGAGAAGTCTAAGTCTAATTATCATACGTATATTGTACACAATGTTGCAATGCAAATCAACATTCACAATTGAACAAAACGGACCGTGCTCTAGACGGCAATAAAATTAAATTTTAACACAAATGAATGTCTTAAACACCAGTCACAGTCAAACTAAATTGTCCGTACTCTAGACGGCAAAAGTTGAAATGGTATTCACCAATATGAATGTTTCATGCACATGTCACAGTTAAGCAAAATTGTCCATGCACTAGACGGTATCAAAATGAGCTCTGTTTATAAAGTAGCATATTTTGCACACAAGCAATTAATCTTTCACAAATGTCTGAATTGAAATAAATATGAATGTCGTTGGGTTGTAACGCGGAGCCGCGTGTTACAATATATTACTTCTCTTTTCATTTCCTATATATATATATATATATATATATATATATATATATATATATATATATATATATATATATATATATATATATATATATAATGTAAACGCCACGGCTTCAAGTAAATGCCGTACGACGTTACAAACTCGGTTAAGGTGCTCTGAATAGAGATTAGTTACTGATATGGGGGCCCTTAAGAGGGCCTGGTAATGCGTTCTCTTGAAGTCTTCAGAGTTGAAGATGTCCTAGAGCCTTGAGTGGACTCTGGTTGAGTTGTCGCTCCCGTGGTTGAGCTGTGATCGCGTTGTGGATGGTGTCCTGCAGGTCCTGCACTCAATTGGCTCGTCTCTCCGGTATCCCGCAACAAGATGAGTCACGGATGTAGTTAGTTGTTGGTGAAACTATCAAATCACCAGCGTAGGTATTGACAGCCGACAGAGCGCACACGTATTGACAGCCGACAGAACGCACACGCGTGAAGCAGGTAGAAGGCAAATGCCACAACTGACTTGCATGGTAAATTACCGTGCTTAAATAGCATGCAATATGTGTACTTGCATACTATTGGTTAAACGTGGTTAAACGTGGTTAAACGGCAATTTGCTTTTTTCTCATTGGTGCAACGTAAATAAATTTGAATTTAATTTACGCAATATGTCGGCGATTGATTTGTGTCGTTACAACACTTTCCTCTCTGAAAAAAAAGAAAAAAATTCCTCTCTGCGAGGCTAGATAAGAAATGCATGACAGAGTTCGAACCAAGTTAAGCAAAAATATGATGAACCATAAGTGCTGGGCTTAAATATGCTTGTTGGTTGCTTCAACAATGATATGATGCCAGGTAACCACTAGGAATTGCTACACAAATTGTTAGCTCTAGTGGACGGTCATAGCACGTGAGGCAAAATAGAGCAGTGTAAGTTTTTGGAGCCGCAGCGTGAAGATTTCGAGGTAAATCGCCTCTGAATTTGCCAGGTTTAAGATAAAAACCTAAGCAGGTTGGATCGTTGTCAGTGTTTGTATACGACCAAAGGAGCTAAAGTGCTCGACGTTGTGGTCATGACATTTGTAGAGTGGTCTTTGTGAAATAGATAAAGTTGAGATATGCATTGAAAGTGGCCTGTACCATGATATGAAGCTGATCACTACTTAGTGTTGCTACACGAAAGCGTTAGCTCTAAGTAGCTGGTCATACCAAAATAGGCAGTGTAATGTCATGTGTGAGAAATACATTATAATGTAAAATATATATACATTAAAATCAAAGGTAATTGCATAAAAATATGTACACGAACATTGCCTCAGAGATGGCATAATACCAAAGAACTGTTCAAAAATGCTACACAATTGTTAGCTAAGAACAGCTGGTTATGCCACGTGAGACAAATACGAAAATTAACGTAAGGTTAAAAAAAATTTTATAGTTAAATGTTAATGTTTAAAAAAATTAATTACGCGTTATACAAAGCAGGTTGAGATTGTGGGCAGACGGAGCCTGAGACGTGTGTAGAAGGTTGAACGCTCTCAGGATCAGGTGGTTCGATAAACGGTTTCAACCTGTCTATGCTTACTGATGTCGGTGTAGCGCCTTGCATAATGATGAAGTATTTTGGCTGTCTTAGTAAAATCGGGTAAGGACCGCGATACTTGGGTTGTAGTGGTGCAACAGCATTATTGTTGCGAACGAGTACTCTCTTGCAGCTGTGGAGCTGTGGGTGAACGAAGACTGGACGAGGCGTGTGTCTCGGCTGCTGTTCGGACATGTTACCGAAATGAAGTCGAAGGCGGGTAGCTTCGTTTTGTGGGTCATCTTGTGCCGGTAGTAGACGTGGGAGCTGACTAGGCAGGCGTAGATCCATGCCATACAAGAGTTGTGACGCAGACGTTTTAATGGATTCTCGAGTACGGGAACGCATGGCCAGCAGAACTAAAGGTAGTGCATCGACCCAGTTGCCATTAATGGACGAGGATGCTAAAGCTGCTTTGAGTTCCCTATGCATTCTCTCTACCATGCCATTAGCTTGGGGATGGTAGGCAGTCGTCTGGCGTAAGATGCATCCCATGTACCGCAAGGTGGTTTTGAAACGATCAGATGAGAAGCAAGTGCCTCTGTCCGTGATGACCTCATTGGGAACACCATAATTGGATATCCATGCAGAGATAAAACCGTTAGTTACTTCGTCTGCAGAAATGGTGCCAAGAGGTAATGCCGCAGGCCACCGTGTAAATCTATCGATCATAGTTAGAAGGTAGCTGAAACCTTGAACCTTTGTCAGATGAACTATGTCGATGTGGACGATGGCTAGGCGAGAAGTAGACCGAAAATGTTGCAACTTAGAACGAGTGTGTCGTGTGATCTTGTTTTTCTGACAAAAAGCACACTCTGAGACCCATCGTTTAACATTCTGCCTAAGTCTGTGACCCCAGAAACGATCTGTAAGAAGTCGGACAGTCGCTCGGCATATAAACTTGGTTGGGTGACGGGCTATTGATCTTTGAATGTGAATGTCACCGCGTTGTTCAGTTCGCACGAGAGTTGGCGTTAGTGCAGGTTCACTGAGTGCCACGGAGTTGACGGTGAATGGTGACGGCGAAGGTGGTTGTAGAGAGACGTCTGGCCTGGACAGGGCATCTGCAAGGAAGATCTCTTTGCCCTTGACGTGAAAGACGTCAAATTGCCATTCGCTTAGACGAGAAAGCTGTCTTTCCACTCTGGCAGGGTACTTGGCGATAGATGGAGTTGCGTTTCGAAGTGCGCTAACTAGTGGTGCATGATCTGTGAAAACAACAAATCTGCTACTGCCAATGATGCTGATAAAATGGCGCACTGCGTCGTGGATGGCGAGAAGTTCTCGGCCGAAAGTGTCATACCTCGTTTCTACTGGTTGGAGAGTACGCGAGTAGAAACTGATAGGCTTCCGAACTCCGTCGATCTCTTGTTCCAAAGTGGCTCCAATAGCGAATTAAGAAGCATCTGTCGTGAGTAGAAATGGCTTTTCAAAATCTGGATGCGTTAGCATTGTGGCATTTGCTAACGAGTTGATGGCAAAACGAAGTAATTCCTCGTCTTCGGATGACCAAGCAATGATGGAATTCTTGCTAAGTCCTTTTCGGTTCCGCAGGTGCCTGCAAAAAGGATAAAGTTGTTTTAAAAGGCCCGGAAGGAACTTGCGATAATAGTTTAATACTCCCAGGATTTTCTGCAACTCGCTAACAGTCCTTGGTGACGATATTCTTGATTGAATTCGTCTTTGACGGCAACGGTTGAATACCTTGAGCCGTGATACGATGCCCTAAGAAGTCGACGGATGAAGTTGCAATCTGCGTCTTGTCACAGTTGATCTTGAGTCCGTGGTTGGATAAGCGTGAGAGGACATTTCGTAGATGTTTCGCATAAGATTCTAGATCTGGACTGAATACCATAATGTCATCTAGATATGACATACAATAAGCAGAGTTGTCACGAAGTATGTTGTCTATGAATCTTTGAAATGTCTGAGTAGCACACTTGAGTCCAAAAGGCATGTAAAGATATTCAAATAGGCCAAATGGAGTGATGACTGCAGTTTTCTCGATATCCTCTGGTGCTACCGGTATGTGATGGTACGCTTGTCTGAGGTCAATCACTGAGAAGAAATTGCTGCCGTTGAGTTTTTCAAATAAAGTGTTGATATTTGGAATAGGATATGCATCAGATTTTGTCACTGAATTTAGCTTACGGTAGTCTCCACAGGCTCTGTACGATCCGTTTGATTTTGAGACTAAGTGCAGTGGTGACGTCCATGAACTTTTCAATGGTCTGATGATTCCCTCTTCCAAAAGCCTTGAGAATTCTTCTTGGGCAGCTTTCAACTTAGCAGGAGCCAGTGGTCGCTTCTTGAGTGCAATAGGTTGTCCTTCTGTGACGATATGATGCATCGTGTTGGAGACTCTTAGCTCTGACTTGTTAAGATCGAAAAGCGATTTGTATTTTCGAAGAGCTGCTGATATCTCTGCTGAATGATGCACTGGGGTTGGCTGAATGACCTGTAACTCCAAACGCTCGGAGGCAAGTGTTCAAAAACTTTGCTTAAGTCCAGTGGAGGGGTCGATGTTCTTTTGATTGGCAGATCAACAATGAGCCGAAATTTTAGAAGGAAATCAAGGCCTATTATATTATGTGAGACCTTGGCAATAATGAAGTTGTGGGAAAATTCACGTCGTAGACCTATGTTGAGTGTGCGGTATTGGCAGCCATAAGTTGGTATGGGCTCGCCTTTAGCTGTTGCGAGAAGAACGCCTAGCGACATCTCGGCCATTGAATCACCTTTGAGAACTGAGACTGCCGCACCTGTGTCTGCGATGAACTCTTCGCCAGTTTTGAAATCAAGAAGTTGCAGAAGCTCGTTGGGCTGTTTGGCCGGGTCAGGCAAACAAGCGGGCTGGTGATTGCGACCGGCGTTGTCCGTTTGGTTCTCTATGTGAAAAATTTGGCGTGGACGAAAAGAGTCGACAGGGATGTCGGATTGTAGTTGGCTTCTTCCTTGTGGCGCCGTTGATGCCGTTGATGTGCAGAAAGTACGGTCTTCTACTTCCTGCGCCAGACGTTTCCCGATACTGATGCACACTTGTGCCTGCGGTCTGTTGTCCTCTCCGTCAGCTGTGGAAATTGACACTCATTCGGAAATTCTTCGGAACGACAAAGACAAACTTGGCAAGCATAAAAAAACTTCTGGTGGTTATAACACCAGTTCTTTTGAGCATATTTATTAAAGGATTGCGGAGATCTCGATCGCCGCCTACTATTATAATTTGACTTGGAAACGAATTTTGGTCGAGCATTCACTTGATTTATCTCGGATTTGGTAATGGCCAATCCTGCTAGAACTTTGGCCATGTTCGCCACTGTTCTCTCTAAGGAGGAGATTCTATCATCTTGCGGAGGTGAAGAAAAGGATAATGGATTCACTTTGGGTTCCAAAACCTATATTCTAACTCACATCTCTCAGATAAGTCATCTATAGAGAGAGTGTTGGGAAGCTTCCTGGCAAAGAGTTTTAATGTTTGGGGAAGATTGTTAATAAAAACAACCTTAGCCTCATGGTCAGAAATGTTGGTTTTATACCAACGTTTCCGTAATTCCCTCAGTATTTCTATGGGGCCAAGATTTGGCATATCTAACTGCGCATATTTGTTTATTATCTGCTCAGTTTCCGTGGGTCCAAGCAAGGATTCTACCTCGTTTTGTAGGCCCAAAATGGGATTAGGTAGCTTCCTAATGGCCTCAAGCTTAGGATAAATCCGTCGCTGCAATTCAGAAGGTAGTTTATGCAAAAACCTTCGACAGTTTTTGATGACTGTCATAATCAGGAAACGGGGAGAAAGCGGAGTCTACGCGCATAAAAAATAGCTCACTATCTCCATCCCAAACAGGAACATCAATATCTAAAATTGGACCTGATATTTTAACAATCTTACGGGATCTTAAAAGCATAAATTAAAAGCAATATGAAAATATATAAATATACTTTAACGAAACGCTTACCCACAAACAGCTTCCACAGTTGAATAAGTGCAGAACATAAAAAGTCACTGTTTCCAAAAATCCGCAATTGAGTTTGTTGAGTACGTACGGTGCCGTAGAAAAGATGAACAAAGGCCCCGTTGGCCTTTGATGCCGATGTATTATTATTATCCCCACAAATCCACGAATATATACCCAACAGATTTCCCAGAAAACCACAATCAGGGTAAAGAAAACACAAATGTCAATCTATTATTATTATATCCCCCCAACACAAACCACGAATATATATATATATATACCCAACAAAATTCACAGATGACCACGATCACGGTAGATAAAACGCAAATCTTAATCGATTTTTATCCCAAATAGATGAAAAAGGAAGTCAATTTTATTTATCCCAAAAAAATCAGAACAATAATCAATATCCTGGCGCGGTCGCCAATTTTGTAAACGCCCCGGCTTCAAGTAAATGCCGTACAACGTTACAAACTCGGTTAAGGTGCTCTGAATAGAGATTAGTTACTGATATGGGGGCCTTAAGAGGGCCTGGTAATGCGTTCGCTTGAAGTCTTCAGAGTTGAAGATGTCCTAGAGCCTTGGGTGGACTCCGGTTGAGTTGTCGCTCCCGTGGTTGAGCTGTAATTGCGTTGTGGATGGTGTCCTGCAGGTCCTGCACTCAATTGGCTCGTCTCCCCGGTATCCCGCAACAAGATGAGTAGGTATTGACAGCCGACAGAGCGCACACGTATTGACAGCCGACAGAACGCACACGCGTGAAGCAGGTAGAAGGCAAATGCCACAACTGACTTGCATGGTAAATTACCGTGCTTAAATAGCATGCAGTATGTGTACTTGCATACTATTGGTTAAACGTGGTTAAACGTGGTTAAACGGCAATTTGCTTTTTCCTCATTGGTGCAACGTAAATAAATTTGAATTTAATTTACGCAATATGTCGGCGATTGATTTGTGTCGTTACACTATTTAAACGCGATAATTTATACAGAGTCGGTTGCCGACGTTCTGCCTGCTTTACGCGTGTGCGTTCTTGTCGACTTTATCAATGCCTGCGGCTGGTGATTTGATGGTTTCACCCGGCAACTAACTACCGTCGTCGTCTTGTGCGTATATCGAGAGACGAGCATCAATGCGAGACCTGCGGGACGCCATCCAACGCTCGGAGACATTCAACTTCAACACCTTCTCTAGGACGACTTCGGGCTTTGAAGACTTCAAACGTGCAAAATACCAGAGCCTCGGTAACCTGTTTTTCTTAACCGAGTTTACCGTCATGCGGCGCATTGCAACTGGTGCCGTTTGAAATTAACCTCGAAGATATTCTTTAGTATAAAATTGACTTCCTTTTCTCTGATAGTCGATTATTTGCGTTCCGTGATCGTCGATTTGTGATTTTTTTTGGGGTATAATAATAATAAACGGAGCCTCTGTTCGTCTTTCCTACGTACAAAACGGCACCGTACGTACTGTTCTAAATAATAATACATTGGCATCAAAGGCCGACGGGGCCTCTGTTCATCTTTCCTACGTACAAAACGTGCTTTTGTTCTGCGCTCATTCAACTGTGGAAGCTGTTTGTGGGTAAGCGTTTCGTTAAAGTATATTTATACATTTTCATATTGCTTATAAATTTATGTTTTTAAGATCCCGTAAGATTGTTAAAATGTCGGGTCCAATTTTAGATATTGATGTTCCTGTTTGGGATGGAGATAGTGAGCTATTCTTTATGCGCGTAGACTCCGCTTTCTTCCCGTTTCCTGATTATGACAGTCATCAAAAACTGTCGAAGGTTTTTGCTAAACTACCTTCTGAATTGCAGCGACGGGTTTATCCTAAGCTTGAAGCCATTAGGAAGCTACCTAATCCCATTTTGGGCCTACAAAACGAGGTAGATTCCTTGCTTGGACCCACGGAAACTGAGCAGATAATAAACAAATATGCGCAGTTAGATATACCAAATCTTGGCCCCATCGAAATACTGAGGGAATTACGGAAACGTTGGTATAAAACCAACATTTCTGACCATGAGGCTAAGGTTGTTTTATTAACAATCTTCCCCAAACATTAAAACTCTTTGCCAGACAGCTCCCCAACACTCTCTCTATAGATGACTTATCTGAGATATGTGAGTTAGAATATAGGGTTTTGGAACCCAAAGTGAATCCATCATCCTTTTCTTCACCCCGCAAGATGATAGAATCTCCTCTTTAGAGAGAACAGTGGCGAACATGGCCAAAGTTCTAGAAGGATTGGCCATTACAAAATCCGAGATAAATCAAGTGAATTCTCGACCAAAATTCGTTTCCAAGTCAAATTATAATGGTAGGCGGCGATCGAGATCTCCGCAATCCTTTAATAAATATGCTCCAAAGAACTGGTGTTATAACCACTAGAAGTTTTTTATGCTTGCCAAGTTTGTCTTTGTCGTTCCGAAGAATTTCCGAATGAGTGTCAATTTCCACAGCTGACGGAAAGGACAACAGACCGCAGGCACAAGGGTGCATCAGTATCGAGAAACGTCTGGCACAGGAAGTAGAAGACCGTACTTTCTGCACATCAACGGCATCAACGGCGCTACAGGGAAGAAGCCAACTACAATCCGACATCCCTGTCGACTCTTTTCGTCCACGCCGAATTTTTCACATAGAGAACCAAACAGACAATGCCGGTCGCAATCACCAGCCAACTTGTTTGCATGACCCGGCCAAACAGCCCAACGAACTTCTGCACCTTCTTGATTTCAAAACTGGCGAAGAGTTCATCGTAGACACAGGTGCGGCAGTCTAAGTTCTCAAAGGTGATTCAATGGCCGAGATGTCGCTAGGCGTTCTTCTCGCAACAGCTACAGGCGAGCCCATACCAACTTATGGCTGCCAATACCGCACACTCAACATGGGTCTACGACGTGAATTTTCCCACAACTTCATCATTGCCAAGGTCTCACATAATATAATAGGCCTTGATTTCCTTCTAAAATTTCAGCTCATTGTTGATCTTGCCAATCAAAAGATCATCGACCCCTCCAACGGACTTGAACAAAGCTTTTGGACACTTGCCTCCGAGCGTTTGGAGTTACAGGTCATTCAGCCAACCCCAATGCATCATTCAGCAGAGATATCAGCAGCTCTTCGAAAATACAAATCGCTTTTCGATCTTAACAAGTCAGAGCCACGAGTCTCCAACACGATGCATCATATCGTCACAGAAGGACAACCTATTGCACTCAAGAAGCGACGACTGGCTCCTGCTAAGCTGAAAGCTGCCCAAGAAGAATTCTCAAGGCTTTTGGAAGAGGGAATCATCAGACCATCGAAAAGTTCATGGGCGTCACCACTGCACTTAGTCTAAAAATCAAACGGATCGTACAGAGCCTGTGGAGACTACCGTAAGCTAAATTCAGTGACAAAATCTAATGCATATCCTATTCCAAATATCAACACTTTACTTGAAAAACTCAACGGCAGCAATTTCTTCTCAGTGATTGACCTCAGACAAACGTACCATCACATACCGGTAGCACCAGAGGATATCGAGAAAACTGCAGTCATCACTCCATTTGGCCATTTTGAATATCTTTACATGCCTTTTGGACTTAAGTGTGCTACTCAGACATTTCAAAGATTCATGAACAACATACTTCGCGACGACTCTGCTTATTGTATGTCATATCTCGATGACATTATGGTATTCAGTCCAGATCTAGAATCTCATGCGAAACATCTACGAAATGTCCTCTCGCGCTTATCCAACCACGGACTCAAGATCAACTGTGACAAGACGCAGATTGCAACTTCATCCGTCGACTTCTTAGGGCATCGTATCACGGCCCAAGGTATTCAACCGTTGCCGTCAAAGACGAATTCAATCAAGAATATCAAGTCACCAAGGACTTTGAGCGATTTGCAGAAAATCCTGGGAGTACTAAACTATTATCGCAAGTTCCTTCCAGGCCTTTCAAAACAACTTTATCCTTTGTGCAGGCACCTGCGGAACCGAAAAGGACTTAGCAAGAATTCCATCATTGCCTGGTCATCCGAAGACGAGGAATTACTTCGACTTGCCATCAACTCGTTAGCAAATGCCACAATGCTAACGCATCCAGATTTTGAAAAACCATTTCTACTCACGACAGATGCTTCTGAATTCGCTATTGGAGCCACTTTGGAACAAGAGATCGACGGAGTTCGGAAGCCTATCAGTTTCTACTCGCGTACTCTCCAACCAGTAGAAACGAGGTACGACACTTTCGGCCGAGAACTTCTCGCCATCCACGACGCAGTGCGCCATTTTATCAGCATCATTGGCAGTAGCAGATTTGTTGTTTCACAGATCATGCACCACTAGTTAGCGCACTTCGAAACGCAACTTCATCTATCGCCAAGTACCCTGCCAGAGTGGAAAGACAGCTTTCTCGTCTAAGCGAATGGCAATTTGACGTCTTTCACGTCAAGGGCAAACAGAACTTCATTGCAGATGCCCTGTCCAGGCCAGACGTCTCTCTACAACCACCTTCACCGTCACCATTCACTGTCAACTCCGTGGCACTCAGTGAACCTGCACTAACGCCAACTCTCCTGCGAACTGAACAACGCGGTGACATTCACATTCAAAGATCAATAGCCCGTCACCCAACCAAGTTCATATGCCGTCTGTGGGAAGGCTTACCAATTGTTTACTTCACGGGTACGCAGCCCAACAAGCCAGTTCTGCCGACCAGCCTTCAGAGAAAGGTTTTCGATTCAATTCACTCAATTTCTCACCCAGGAAGCCAAGCGACTGTCCGACTTCTTACAGATCGATTCTGGGGTCACAGACTTAGGCAGAATGTTAAACGATGGGTCTCAGAGTGTGCTATTTGTCAGAAAAACAAGATCACACGACACACTCGTTCTAGGTTGCAACATTTTCGGTCTACTTCTCGCCAAGCCATCGTCCACATCGACATAGTTCATCTGACAAAGGTTCAAGGTTTCAGCTACCTTCTAACTATGATCGATAGATTTACACAGTGGCCTGCGGCATTACCTCTTGGCACCATTTCTGCAGACGAAGTAACTAACGGTTTTATCTCTGCATGGATATCCAATTACGGTGTTCCCAATGGGGTCATCACGGACAGAGGCACTTGCTTTTCATCTGATCGTTTCAAAACCACCTTGCGGTACATGGGATGCATCTTACGCCAGACGACTGCCTACCATCCCCAAGCTAATGGCATGGTAGAGAGAATGCATAGGGAACTCAAAGCAGCTTTAGCATCCTCGTCCATTAATGGCAACTGGGTCGATGCACTACCTTTAGTTCTGCTGGCCATGCGTTCTCGTACTCGAGAATCCATTAAAACGTCTGCGTCACAACTCTTGTATGGCATGGATCTACGCCTGCCTAGTCAGCTCCCACGTCTACTACCGGCACAAGATGACCCACAAGACGAAGCTACCCGCCTTCGACTTCATTTCGGTAACATGTCCGAACAGCAGCCGAGACACACGCCTCGTCCAGTCTTCGTTCACCCACAGCTCTACAGCTGCAAGAGAGTACTCGTTCGCAACAATACTGCTGTTGCACCACTACAACCCAAGTATCGCGGTCCTTACCCGATTTTACTCAGACAGCCAAAATACTTCATCATTATGCAAGGCGCTACACCGACATCAGTAAGCATAGACAGGTTAAAACCGTTTATCGAACCACCTGATCCTGAGAGCGTTCAACCTTCTACACACGTCTCAGGCTCCGTCTGCCCACAATCTCAACCTGCTTTGTATAACGCGTAATTAATTTTTTTAAACATTAACATTTAACTATAAAATTTTTTTAACCTTACGTTAATTTTCGTATTTGTCTCACGTGTCATAACCAGCTGTTCTTAGCTAACAATTGTGTAGCATTTTTGAACAGTTCTTTGGTATTATGCCATCTCTGAGGCAATGTTCGTGTACATATTTTTATGCAATTACCTTTGATTTTAATGTATATATATTTTACATTATAATGTATTTCTCACACATGACATTACACTGCCTATTTTGGTATGACCAGCTACTTAGAGCTAACGCTTTCGTGTAGCAACACTAAGTAGTGATCAGCTTCATATCATGGTACAGGCCACTTTCAATGCATATCTCAACTTTATCTATTTCACAAAGACCACTCTACAAATGTCATGACCACAACGTCGAGCACTCTAGCTCCTTTGGTCGTATACAAACACATTGACAACGATCCAACCTGCTTAGGTCTTTAACTTAAACCTGGCAAATTCAGAGGCGATTTACCTCGAAATCTTCACGCTGCGGCTCCAAAAAACTTACACTGCTCTATTTTGCCTCACGTGCTATGACCGTCCACTAGAGCTAACAATTTGTGTAGCAATTCCTAGTGGTTACCTGGCATCATATCATTGTTAAAGCAACCAACAAGCATATTTAAGCCCAGCACTTATGGTTCATCATATTTTTGCTTAACTTGGTTCGAACTCTGTCATGCATTTCTTATCTAGCCTCGCAGAGAGGAATATTTTTTTCTTTTTTTTCAGAGAGGAAAGTGTTGTAACGACACAAATCAATCGCCGACATATTGCGTAAATTAAATTCAAATTTATTTACGTTGCACCAATGAGAAAAAAGCAAATTGCCGTTTAACCACGTCTAACCACGTTTAACCAATAGTATGCAAGTACACATATTGCATGCTATTTAAGCACGGTAATTTACCATGCAAGTCAGTTGTGGCATTTGCCTTCTACCTGCTTCACGCGTGTGCGTTCTGTCGGTTGTCAATACGTCTGCGCTCTGTCGGCTGTCAGTATCTACTCATCTTGTTGCGGGATACCGGAGAGACGAGCCAATTGAGTGCAGGACCTGCAGGACACCATCCACAACACGATCACAACTCAACCACGGGAGCAACAAATCAACCAGAGTCCACCCAAGGCTCTAGGACATCTTCAAAGCTGAAGACTCAAAGCGAACGCATTACCCGGCCCTCTTAAGGGCCCCCATATCAGTAACTAATCTCTATTCAGAGCACCTTAACCGAGTTTGTAACGTCGTACGGCATTTACTTGAAGCCGGGGCGTTTACAATGGTTATATAGCAGTGAAACATTAGTCACTTTTAATTTTTGTATGGCTGGGCATGAAAATGATTCTCAGCCTCCATTGCACTTAAACTGGTTTGTAGCGTCGTACGGTATTTACTTGAAGCTGAGCGTTTACACGCATTAAAATTAACTGAAAATTGATCGCGGAATACGTAAGTTATCGGAGTTCGCCGTGTTCAATATATTTGTCGAAAAAAATTTTAAAAATGATATATGACAAACGATTAAAATTTTTTCTACATTCCAGGTATTTCTGGACATCTTTAATATTTCCTATATAAATTTATTTTTATTTTTGTATTTGTATTAATTTAATAACTAGTGGCAAATGACGTAGCCCGAAAGTTTGGTACATATATTCATTCATTCCATGGGTTGGCGAAGTTGGATAAAGCCAATTTTTATTTCTTCATATTCTTTAATTCTTATTGCTACTGTTCCTTTTGTTTTTTTGGAATTGCGTAATGATTTGGCTCCGTCTAATATTTTGGCTTGGGTAATTGCTGGAGTTTTTGTAATGGGCTCAATACCTATTTCTTTATGGACAATAATAGAGCATTTGGCCAGTTATTCTAAGCCATTTCTCCAACGACACGTTATAAGGTACTTTTATTTTTAAATATAATTCCAGAATTCTTTGGATGGTTCCTATATACGCTTTGGATGCGGTAAAATTTTGATTGCGTTTATAATAATTAGTGGCTAGCATTAAGATTTCCTGAGAAAGCCATATATTTTAACTCCGTGAGAGAATGCTACGAGGCTTATGTTATCTACAATTTTATGGCATTTCTATTAAACTTTCTTAAGCACGAATATCCTGAGTTAGGTTATCTTGTTGAGCAAAAAGACCAGGTTTCTCATATACCTCCGATTTGTTGTTTTAAAGATTGGCCAATGGGACGGTGAGTTATGATATTCATTTATATTTACTATTTCTTTTCATTCTAGAATAAATATGTATTTCACAACAGAGAACATATATTAAAACAATTTCCCTTCCCAAATATCCTACCCTTGATTTGTTATCTCAATGGTCGGGCCAGTTGGCCTTTGATGCCAAATAAATGTATTATTATTAAAGTAGGATTATGTATGTATGTGTAACAGCAATCAGCAACTGTATTTAACAATGGTATTAATACAAAACGTTTAAGAATAATGAATTTCGGAAACGTTACTATAGGGTCTCGTGTAATTAAATACTGTTAGCTGTAATTAAAATAACATCGACTAGAATATAAGTTATTTAAATCAAGTATTCGAGTTTGAAGTAAACACCAATCCCATCGTATTTAACCAGTCGTCGAACAACATAAAAAACTTTCGCCAGTCCTTATGTTGTTTGACGAATGGTTAAATACAATGGGATTGGTGTTTACTTCAAGCTCGCAAACTTGATTTAATGAATTTTACCATCACCCGCACAATAAATTATCGTTTAATTGTATAGAATATAAGTTGTATGAGAGTATCTGGATGCTGCCAAACTGCAGGAATGAGGGACAAAATTGTCACGGATTTGACCGCATTTTTCTTGTGCGGGACAACACCGAGCCAACAAATACATCTTTTAAAATGTACTTAAAACAAAATTGTCTGTTGGCAATCCCATGTGAACTAAACCCCATTGGCTTGTGGTTAATGAAAAGCGAAGATGACAAGTTTAACACACGAAGTCCTCAATTTTAACAGTCTAAATGAGAATTCTTTTTTGAAATTATTTACGTTCAGATTCATATCTGTCAATTTAAGCAACAATTGCTACATTGTTTACTTCGTATGGCATAACTACTGTTAGTACGTGTGACTGACGGTAGTTTTGCTATGTTGTTCGACGATTGGTTAAATAAAATTAGATTGGTGTTTCCTTCAAGCTGGCAATCTTGATTTGAATTGTTGTTACCATCACCCACACAATCATTGATTGTTTACTTGTATGCATATATTTTGTAATCAAATATTATGTATACACACACCCCCAGTATAGCGTATGCATGTAAATGATAGACGTTAAATTCTGTATTGCCTACATTTAATATACACTTAGCATAATACATTAGTAATGCGTGTGCATATTAAACCGTGCAATAATTTTTGGCATATAATAATACATTTATTTAGCAACAAAGGCCGACAGATCCAACTATTGAAATAAAAAATCATAGGTGGGATATGTGGAGTCGAATGAAATTGTGACTAGTAAAGTATTTAACACAGGGGATGGAGGAGTTGAGGAAAAGAAGTGCTTTCATAAACTTCATGATAGTTCAATCAGGTGAAAATGAGATTCCATTTGACTAGACAAGATCAACTGGAGTACAATCCATGAAGGGTCCGAGCATCAATGCGAGGTAGGCTGGTGTCAGACAGTCGAATTTGAGTGTGAGTTCGAAAGTGATGGCGGACCGGTAGCAGACGTCGATCGACGGAGTTGAATTTCTGTAGGGTAGTATTGACTAGGATAAAGTCGACTGGATTGAAGCTTGTGTCACGTGCAGGGTTCACTGGCTTCCGTTGAGAGAGGTTGACTGATGGTAGGCGAAGGGGAATCAATGTCCGATGTAGACCGTCGGGTGGTCCAGTGGACTTTTAGAGTATCCGGTCATTTGCTGAAACAAAAAGGAAAAAAAATTAGATTTCAAAACTTGGTAAAGTATTCTCTATTAGGATGCGATAGAATGAAAAATGAGAATAGATATGGTGTTAGGGAGTTAAGAGTGAGAAATTTAAAATCAGAGGGGAATGTGGCAATTAGAGGCTAGCCAGAAGGGACTTCACCTTCCGAAACTAGTAACAAGAGAATAGCCTGGGGATGAAAGAAGTGTTATGGGTTGAGAAGGAACCAATTGCGCTTCCAATCAGACGTCTCGCTTAGAAATTTGTTAAAGAAGTGGTTTTAAGCCGACTGTTTAAATTCTTGCTGGAAATGCGTTGAATACACTAGTGGCTTGGGAAAAGAGATAGATTTTGTTAAATATATTGGGAGTATAGTTGGATTGGATTGAAGAGTTGCTAGAGCGTGTAGCGTAGTGGCGACTTGGGTGAGCGAAGTTGGAGTGATAGGCAGGTTACTTACTTTACTTTACTGCGGCTGACTCCTTTTGGAGGATAAGCCGGCTCCATTGATTTCATGGAGTTTCTTGGGAATTTGGTACAAGTGGTGTCCCCTCACCACTCGGCTTTTTGATCGAGGACGCACCTCTAGCCTTTGCACATCCAAGCGCAGTCTGCAAGGCATCCGTAAGTTGAATGGTTGCCGTTGGCTGTTGAGAGCTCATTCGCCAGGTTGTGATCTTATGAATAAAAGAAATGACTCGTAGGTGATGGGTAAACCAAAGCGGTAGAAGGTTGGACAGGAGTAGGCGTTCCCGATAATTTTGGCTGTGAGGGAAGACTCGCTTTAGAAATCTGGAGGAGATCTGTTCGATGGCGTACGAGGAGGCTAGAGTTAGAAGACAGTAGAATTCGCTAGCGTTTGAAATGGGGAGTAGGACATAGACCTTGAATAGTGTGAGTGGGTGTTCTGAATCACAGTTACAAGCACAGCAAACGGGCAGAGTGAGTCGAAAAATCAGAAGAAAGAGTTGCCTAAAATATTAGGCTTTATTCATCATATAATGCAGATATACATGCTAAAAGACAAAGCAAAACATGTTAGTATACGAACGGTGTGAATATAAATGTGTGTACAAATAAACAATCATATCATTCTCCTCCACTGCGATTTGTAGCGTAGCGTCAGAGTCGGAACAAGAATGTTATAGTAACAATTCAAAGAGGATTGAGAAAACATAGTATTTAAACATTTCCACTTCGTAAGTTATAAGGATGAACACGTTGTTGTTGATTGATAAGGTTTTCGAGATTCTCTGATAGGTCACGAGCATTTGAGTTATCCGTAGATTCACCATTTGCCTTAACATTATCATTATCGGTATCGTCATTATAGGTTTGTTCATCAGCAACAACCGGTTCATTTTCACGGAGTCCCATATTAGTTCCAGCTTCATTCATCAGTGCGTCGGAGCCTTTCGGGGCTAATTGACGGATAGATACTGTATCTTCTCTTCCATCAGGAAAACGAACATGCGCATAGTTAGGATTGCAATGAATTAGTTCAACTTCTTCCACAGAGGGGTCATATTTAGAAACTCTAGCATTCTTCTTGAGTAAAACTTTGCCAGGAACAGTAAGCCAGGTTGGGAGTGTGGTACCAAAAGTCGACCTTCTATTGTGTCGAAAAAGACGCTCGTGAGGGGTTTCGTTGGTAGATGTGCACAATAATGAACGGATTGAATGTAATGCGTCCAGCAGCACGCATTCCCAGTTTTCAACTGAAAGCCTTTTTGATCTGAGAGCGAGAAGGATCGATTTCCATAAGGTACCATTCATTCTTTCTACCTGTCCATTTCCTTTGGGATTATAAGGAGTCGTTCTACTCGAAGCTATACCTTTTTCCCGAAGAAAATTTTGTACCTCGGTCGACATGAAGGAAGAACCTCTGTCTGAGTGAATGTACGAAGGCATCCCAAACATTGCGAATATTTGACACAGGTGAAGTATGACGGTGTGACTGCTAAGGTCAGGACAAGCAAATGCAAAGGGAAATCGAGAATATTCATCGATGACCGTCAGTAGATAACGATTACGAGTTGATGAAGGAAGAGGTCCTTTAAAATCCATAGATAACCGCTCAAACGGTTGGGTAGCTTTGATTAATTGGCCTTGAATTGCCGAAGGAAATCTGGGCTTGATTTCAGAGCACACTTCACAACTCAAGGTCATTTTTCGAATTTCATCAATAGAATATGGTAAATTACGAGATTTCACAAAGTGGAGCATACGAGAAATTCCAGAATGACAAAGAGAATCATGTATTTGTTTTAAATCCAGTCCATTTAGAAGCGCACCACAACAGGATCGACTTAGTGCATCTGCTGCTTTGTTATCTTTTCCGGGTCTATAGACAACATCGAAGCTGTAAGGTGATAATTCCATTTTCCAGCGCAAAATTTTATCGTTCTTCACTCTTCCCCGATTTTGATTGCCAAAAATAAAGGAAACAGATCTTTGATCAGTGACAAGTTTGAAATGATTACCCAAAAGCAAATGCCTCCATTTTCGAATAGCTTCAACCACGGCATAGGCTTCTTTTTCAACAGATGAGTGATGTTTTTCAGATGGCGTCAACGTCCGAGAGAGAAACGCCACGGGTCTTCCATCTTGGTTCAAAGTGGCAGCAATAGCTACGTCCGAAGCATCGGTTTCGACCACAACGAATAGAAGCTAGAGTTGCTACGGCTAATTCTTTTTTAAGATCATCGAAATTTTGTTTCACATAGACGGGCAAAGGAAAAGTTCGATTATGAACGAGTGAGTGAATTTTATCGGAGAAGTTGGAGATCCACGGCGAATAATAAGCGAAAAATCCCACAATTCTTTGTTGCGATTGCACATTCGACGGTGGTGGGAGATCTTGTAAAGGCTTTAATCGGTCAGGATCAGGTTTAATTTTTCCATTCGATATTTGAAAACCAAGGAGAGTAATTTCTTTAGCTGCGAAAATGCTCTTTGATTCATTTAAGGTCAATCCATATTTTTTAGCGGCATTAAGAAATTTGTTGAGATTTGTTTCGTGTTCAAGCGTATCTCTCCCGCAAACTGTCACATTGTCCACATAGACAAATGTATCTGTGAGGTGTTCCTATGCGATTATATGATCCATAGTTCTTTGGAAACATGAGACACCATTCGTCACTCCGAAGGGTATGCGACGGAATTGAAACAAGCGTCCACACGCTTCGAAAGCAGTAAATACCTTTTCATGTTCTTGGATAGGTATTTGGTGGTAAGCGCTTTTGAGATCCAAAGTGCTGAATATATGATATTTTGAAATGGTTTCAGCCATTTGGTCTATTTTCGGCAAAGGATATGCGTCTAAGAGTCGAAATTTGTTGACCGTTTGGCTGTAGTCCACAACCATACGTTTCTTGTGATTCTCATTGGATACCACGAGAACTTGTGCTCTCCACGAGGATGTTGAAGGTTCGATAATGCCATCAGAAACTAATCTGTTTATTTCATCCCGGATAAATATTTCATCCATTCGATTGTACCTTCTTGATTTCGTAGCAATAGGCCTCCAGTTAGCAGTTAAATGGTGGAAAAGAGGCGGGGACGTAACAGATGCAGGTTTCAGTAAACAGACGGTGAATGACGATTTATGACCACCAAAAGAGATATTTACACTTTTATGCAATCCAAGGAAGTCATGACCGAGGAGTACGTCAGTACAAAGATCAGAAAGTATAGATAGCTTGATATTTTTATAAACACATGATTTGTATTGAATCGACACAAAACAATGGCCTTTGGTATGACTCGATAATGAGCTAGACGCCATGGTTATTGTTTCTCGTGAGGAGTGAATTTTCCAATTATTTTTCAAAACGAAGGCTTCTGAAACATAACTACAGGAACTGCCTGTATCAACGAGAGCATGACAATTTATGTTATTGACTTATAGATTTATTACACATTTGGTGAGACAATCAGGAGCAGCAGCTAATACAGTTGCAGATATGGTAGGATGAAGCGTCGAAACCACTGGGCGGTGATTCTTAGAGCGACATACCTTTTGAAAATGTCCTTTGTTTCCACAACTTTTACAGAAGGCGTTTCTGGCCGGACATTTCCATCTTAAATGATAATCGTACCCACAAAAGTCACATTTTTGTTTAACAGCAGCAACAAGATTATCTGTAGATTTATCGGAGGTTGATGAAGGACAGAGTGGCTGAACCGTTGCAGTGTGTGCAGAATTCAAACAGTTTTGATATGATAATGATTGCTTTTCCGCCATTTCGAGACCACGTGCTTGATCAAAAGCCGCTTGAAAATTAAGTGAGTTGTGTTCTAAGAGACGTTGTCTGATTGAATTGGACTGGATTCCATTAATGAAGGCATCGCGCAGAGCATCGTCTCGATTTTCCTCGGCCGTAGTTGGTTTGAAATTGCACTCCCTAGCTAACGATTTCAGAATCTGAACAAATTGATCCAATGTTTGTCCATTTTCTTGTTTAGTAGTCGCGAGTATATGACGAACAAAGACTTCATTTTTCGGTCTGACATAGAGATTCATTAGAGTTTTGATAGCATGATCATATGTATCACAGTCAACGATGTGTTCATATACGTTAGGAGAGACGTAGGAAATAAGAGTGTCTAATTTATCCGGATTCATGGATTCGACTGATTTTAGGAGGCCACAGAATGTACGATACCAATGATTCCATTGTTTTGCTGCATCTGGTGCACTAGGTTCAACATCAAATCTTTCTGGTCTGAGTAGGCGTTCCATGATTGGGTTATATGATGAATAAATTGTTCTGAATCACAGTAACAAGCACAGCAAACGGGCAGAGTGAGTCGAAAAGTCAGAAGAAAGAGTTGCCTAAAATATTAGGCTTTATTCATCATATAATGCAGATATACATGCTAAAAGACAAAGCAAAACATGTTAGTATACGAACGGTGTGAATATAAATGTGTGTACAAATAAACAATCATATCAGTGGGGTTGTTAGTCTTGAAGCAAATCAAGCGGGCCCATTTGAAGAGTTTGGAAATAGTGTGTTTAAGGTGTGGAGAGAAGTCTAGAGATTTTGAAAAATAGATACCAAGGTGCTTTGCCGAATCTATCATTTCAATATCAAAGGGATAATTAGCATGCGGGAGAGAACAGAATGGGCCCGAGGAAGGTTTCATCAAGCGAGTCTTGGTGGGGTTTATTTTGAGACCGATATTGCTAAGCTGTGAATGGGGCAAGGATTAAAACTTCTATATAAGGGTTAAGGAAGGGTTGGATGCTGTGGGGTTGCTGAATACTATGACCATGTCATCCGCATATTTAAATAGCTTGAAAAGGTTGTCCTCAACCTGTACCTGCGCGAGTATAAGGTTGAAAAGAATAGGACCAAGTACGGAGCCCTGGGAAACTCCAGATCGGATAAGGGCTGGCCTCGAGTGACTATTTCCGATTTCTACAGTTGCGCATCGGTTTAGGAGATAGTAACTGATAAGATTGAGGACGTAGCCGCAGATACCACTGCTCAATAAGGCGGATACAATTGCTGAAAATGCCAAAGTATCAAAACCCTTGGATATATCTAAGAAAAGGAGAGTGCATTCATGACCTTTGGAGAAAGAGAAGTAGCAGTGATTAAGGACACTGACTAAGTTAGTGGAAAAGGAGTGGCTATTCAGGAAGCCATGTTGATCATCGAGGAGATAGAAGTTGTCCTGAGACTTAATGAAAGAGTAGATTAAGTTGTATAAGACCTTGTCGAAGATTTTAGTGAAAGAAGAGACGATAGTAATTGGGCGGAGACCTTTGAATGAGGAGATCGATGATGTGCCGTTTTTTTGGGATAGGCGAGATCGTCGAATTAAGCCATTCCGAGGAAAGATCGGTAGTTTCGAAGCATCGGTTGATAACGTCGCCAACCAGAGAGAAAAGATTCCAGCCAAGAAGTGCTATAATGCTGACCGAGACACCGTATTGATCAATTTGGTGTTTAGATTTGATTTCCTTAATTGCTTGAGCGACGGAGGTTGGTGAAACGTTGAACCAGCTTAGCTTCTCAGCGTCTCCGTTGTCTAACATCTCAGTAGTCGAAATGGGAGTGGAGGGGTCGAAGCGATAATTTAAATAATCGTCGGCAAAACAGGAGTCGTCCGACTGGGAGATGTTTATATATGAGGTTTTGGGCTATTGTAGCAATTGGTGTTTGATGATTGTGAACTTTATCCAGGAGTTGGGTGCCGTGCGGATGCGTCTCGATATTGAGCGTTTATTTGTTGATAGCCTGTTTAATATGCTCATCAATACTTCGCAGTGCAAGAGCGCAAGTAAGTGATGGTGTGCGTAGTCTAGAGTTGCATGCAAGGTTGTCATGTGCTTTAAACAAGGTGTTCATCTTGTTCGGTGCGTGTATGTGCTAAATAGAGGTGGCAGAATTGAAGTGGGAGGATAAGATATTATGGACTTCGAAAAAGCATGAGGAGAGGTTGTCTGGGAGAAAAAGATCCCTCCAATTAACGGCGTCACAGAGTCGGCGAAACTCTTCCCAGTTGGTGAATTGCCTGAATGATTGAGTGTCTTCTATAGGGATAAAGGATAAAAGATGAATAAGAAAGTACACCTGACAGTGATCGAGATTAGGGAAGATCTCCCGAGATAGGACATTGGTCACCTCTTTGTTGGAGAGGACACAGCCAAATTCGTTGTTCCCTCGGGTAGGGAAGTGCACGAATTGCTTTAGTAGGTTATCCGCGAAGAGCCGAATCAGCGGGTGACTTCCAGAAGTTAGATTTTTCCAGTTCGCCATGGGGAGGTTAAGGTCGCCCACAACGACCATCGTCAGTTAGTTTTCTTTGTGCTCTGGTGCGAAATTGGGACTATATAGGAGAACGCCAGTATTAATGTTCTTTTACAGTCCATAAATAACTTTGATTTTCGTCTATATTCGTCAATGAAACCTCAGTTCCTCTAAACGCGCAAGTACGTGTATCTAGCAGTTTTTTTGCTGTGTTCTGCGACTCTTTAAAGGAAATGAGTAATTGCCGTTTAATTTTAACTTTAAAAGATCGATTTTAATTCTTTGACACACTATTGATGGTGTGAGAAGTTGCCTCTATCCTTGCTTTTCAAGCAATTTCTCGCATAGTGGATCTCTTACTTTTTATTCTTTTATTTTGTCTTTTCCATTTTATTTACGTTTAGGCGTTTCATTGACAATTGCAGGCATGGAGTGCTTCAATACACTGTGATTCGACCAATTACTACAATTATCGCATTGTATGTTTCATTTAAGATCCTTTTTATCGTTATTTATTTTTACTGTTTTCTCCTTTATTGACATTGCTACCCTGTTTTAAAAAATATATTAGCATTTGCGAGATGGCAGGTGTTTACCGCGAGGGAGATTTCAACTTTAGAAATGCCTTCGTCTATTTGGCTATTGTCAACAATGTATCTCAAGTGGTGAGTTGTTTTATTGCTTATTTTAAATGAATGTATTTTACCATTCTTTTTCTTTTATGTGCTTATTGTATTCGATGTTTTGTAAACAAAACAATATTCAAATTATATGTTAAATGAACTTTGCGTCGTAAATTTTCAACTTCATTGGCGACTTCTAGTTGAATGGCTGATTGTTATAAGAGGCTACATGTTTACTATTAATAAAAATTTTGCTCTACTCTCTCAGGATAAACTTTTTTCGTTAGTTTATCAACATCGTTGTACAACCGCACTTGTTTTTGTTTATAAGTACTAATTTTAACTATTTTAACTTGGCTTCGTTCACGATCATTTTATTAACCGCACTATCACTATAACGTATATCACACCGGGTGCGATTAAGTAAACTTGAAATTGACTATTACTGTAAAAGAATTACAAAATATGTTTTAGTTGATTTTCCTAAACGGTTTAAAAATTAATTAGAAAAATGCGACAACATGGTTATGTATATTAGGTAAAATACATGGTGTGCCTATCTATTTATTTTATATATTTAAGTTCATGTTTATTTACACACAATTATATATATATATATATATATATATATATATATATATATATATATATATATATATATATAGGTTGAGTAGTTATTGAAGTCCGATTATTTCATCCTTTCTAAACATTAGTATGTATTGCATAAATATAAATAAATATGTCTCGATTGAGGATACAGCGTTTGTCATAATTTGTGTTTTGTGAGAGTTAGATACTGTTTGTGGGAAATAGGACGATACAATCTTCTATACGAATGTGTAAACCTACAGTAGTGAAGCTAACCTCATATAAAGTCTTCGAAAATGCGACTTCAATGCTAACTTACTCTATATAATATATGAATCGAGTCTGTAAAGGACATAGATCCTACGGGTATTGTTGCAGTACCCGATACCAACGTTATGGTACCAAAAAGTTTCATGGTACTAACTCTATGATTGCCGAGTCAATACATTGCACCAACACGATGGATTTCAGTGTATGCCAAATTAACCAGAATTGAGAAATTTAACAATTCCTGAACACCTGTCCCTCCAGCAGGTTTACACATTCGTATTGGAGATTTTACCGTCCTCTTTCCCAACAATCATCGCCAAAATATATAGTTAGTAGATGAGTCGCGAGTAAGCACGAAACAAATATGCAAGAGATTAAACTGTCCGTTAATACTGTCTCTGGTCTATCCTTATGATCATATTTGAATTAATTTGTTACTAGGTGCGCAACACCTAATACATAAATGCATATATATTAGTTCTCCGACACAAACAGTATCTAACTGTTATATATTTGATTGAATGATGGCATTATTATCGCGAAATATGATTACTGATATCGATAAACGCAGAAGTGTATGGATTTACTGAAGTAGCAGGTGTTCAGTAATTGTTTTACTTCTCACTTTTGGTTTATTTAGCATACATTGAACTCCATTGTGTTGGTACCATGTACCGACTCGGCACCCATAGTGTTAGTATCATGTACCTTTTCGGTACAATAATATTGGTATTGTGTACTGACAAAATAGCCATAGCGTTGGTAACCTTTATGGACTCGGTATATGTATAGTGAGTTAGCTTTGAAGTTGCATTTCGATGACTATACATGAAGTTATCTTCACTATTGAAGGTTTACACATTCATACAGGAGATTTTAAAGTCCAATTATCCCACATTCCTCACACAAATATATAGTGGGTAAAGGGCGTAATACCGGCTCCTACTGATGTATCGCCAGTAAGAACGAATATGCACGAAATTATACTTTCCGTTCATGCTGCCTTTGGTTTATCCTTCTGGTCATATTTGAACTAATTTGTTACTATGTTCGCAAAACCTAATACACAATTTTGCGAATTTTGTGTGAAATTTCTGGTACTGAGTAGAAGAATGACTACTCGATGTGTCAAGGGTGAATAGGCAAAATTCAATGTTTGGGGCATGTGTGGAAGCGTTCCAATTGACGGGCCCAGTGAGAACCAATCATTCAAAGAGACATACATGTTGTGCATCTTGAAATATAAATGAAAGGAGATTTTACCAACCTAAAAATGCTGATCAAAGACTTGCAATAGTCGAAAGTGAATAAAATCATGATAACAGATGCATAATTGACGACATCTATCAAAACTATCTTCGTTCGGTTTTATTTATATTTATTGCGAGGTGTTTCCATATAACGGTAACATACATAAAGTTGAAATATAATTAATTTATAATGCGTTCACACTACACTGCACAACCTAGTGAGTTTGTAACCTTGTGATAGTTTGCTTACCTTTGTGTCTTGTTGAGCCCTTCTGGTGGCTCAAAAGTGCTGTTAGAATTTCTCACGCCAGGAACACTTAATGAAAGTAGACTTACTAGCACAGTCGCAACCCGCGGTAGTGGTTTGATATCTAGTGTTCATTTACAGGTTGCAAATAACTGAATTTCGTGGTTAGGCTGCAATGAAGCATACGTACATTATGTTGGCTCAGTAATATTTAATCGTGATAGTGTAAGTACTGATTGTTAGTCTGTAAGAAAAAAATCTTACACATTTTGGTATTATACACAGCTTTTATTTTGTCTCTAATTTCTAAATAAGTCTAATTTGTAAATAGTAATACAATTTATTTTACGTAAATGCATTCTGTTATTAGCTGATTGTAACAAAAGTTATTTGTTTTTTACGCTTTTAGTGGGCAATGTACTGTTTGATTTTATTTTACAAATGCACCAAAGTAGAGCTTGCACCAATGAAACCGGTTTCGAAGTTTATCTGCGTAAAATTTGTTGTCTTCATGTCGTTTTGGTATGTTTCAAATTTGCTGCTAATTGTTTACCATTTTGAATTAAATTTTTATTAACAAGTTTTTCATATTAATGGAACATAAAATAAAATGTAACTTTATTGCACGAAACATTTTGGAAGGCTGTTCAATTTTCGCGTAACTGCACTATCAACGCCACTAGATTACATTGGTCTAATTTTCTATTAGAGCCCATATATCATCATCATTATGTTCAGCCACACAAAAGTCAAAAGTGACTAATGTTTCACTGTCATATAACCATAAGGAGTGAAAAAATGAATTTAGACAAATTATTAGTGAGATTTACGAGAGAGAGAGAGACAGAGAGAAAGAGTGAGAGAGAGAGAGAGTGAGAGAAGGAATACCTTGCTACTACGAGTAAATTTATCAGGATAACTCACAGAAATGAGGCAAACTAAACCTCTCCACAACACCATTATGACCAAGTTAGCATTCGGGCAAGGCGACATCAGCAATACAGCTTCCTTGCGGATTTCACTGTATCACGTCATAAACAAACCAAACCTCGCAGCTAACTTTGCCCTACTAAGAAAAGAAAGTTACGAAGATGATTCTACTATACATCTGCAACAAGATCGCCACTGAGCTCGATTCGCTGCCATATCGCTAAGGGTTTCTTACCAAGAACTGTGATGTGCACGAGGACCCCATCCCGGCAGAAGAGTGGATCCTATACTACCCAATTTGGATGTAAGTGACTTTAATTGTTTCTGTCATGTCAAAATCTGCCCACATTGTTTCTTACGTCAATTTGGTGCTGGATGAGAGAACAGAGCTCTATTGGGCAATCGGAATGAGGGCATACGCAAAACGTGACGGAGCCAACGAAGTTGATGGAGCCTTATTTGCTTTTCTAAAGACGAGCACTTATTGTCAGATCCAAAAATACGTCTACGGATGTCAACGTTAGTTATTCGTTTTTCGTAACCAACATGTGCTATATTTCTCAAACAACGATAATCGAATGCCTTTAAGCGTCTCAAATCATCAACTCTGAGAGGCCAAGTTTCACTAGCGTATAGTAAGACTGCGCGTACAGATGCATTGTAAACACGACCTTTAAGGCAAAGTGAAATATTCGCGTTTCTCCATAAATGACGAAGGTTCGAGAAAGCTACTCTAGCTTTCGCGATCCGTATTCTCACCTCGTCGGACATATTGCCGACGTTATTGATAGAGCTCCCAAGATATGTAAACCTGTCGACTATGTCAAGATCTTCATTCTGCAGTCGCAACGTTGGAGTGAGTGGTGGGTGATCCTGTAACAGTATCTTACATTTAGAGGGTGCGAATTTCATACCGAAAGACGGAACAATGTTTGCTAATCTATTTAAGGTGGTCTGGGCAGCATGCTGATTGTCGAATAATAGTACGATATCGTCCGCATAGTCAAGATCGACTAGTTTATCTCCCGGGAGAACTTCAACTCCAGCGTCCTGAATGTGTGAGGGAGTGTTGTTCATAATAGCATCGATTACAAAATTAAACAAAAATGGGGAAAGTGGACAACTATGACGAACACCACTGCTGGTTGTAATGTTATGCGTTAATTCGTTAACGCGACCAGAAGTATTTGTGTAGAGAGCTCGTATAATATTAACAAATTTAGTGGGCACACCGCTTTTCGACTATTGTGGGACAGTGATATAAATGTCTCTGTTCGAGAACTTGCCTTAACGTAAAAATATTATCTATACAACCTCGTCCTGCGCGGAATCCGGCCTGTTCTTCTCTTGTTTGTGATTCACGTGAAGCGCTAAGACGACGTAGGATAATCGAAGCAAATAACCTTGATACGACCGGAGTCAAACTTATACCACGATGGTTATCGCACGAATTACGATTGCCTTTTTTGAAGATGGGAATGATGGTCGTCTCATTCCAATCAAGTGGTACGGTTTCCTTATTCCATATAGTATGAAAATGTTTGGTCAACGCTCCTGAAATTATATCGTCACCATTCTTAAACAATCCTGGAAGCAAATCATCGGGGCCTGCGGCTTTGCCGCGTTTAAGAGATAGGATTGCATCGCGTACTTCTAACTCGGATGGTTCTTCGGGACTAACATTCCACACTGTTGATGCAGACATGCTTTCGGGAATCGGAACTGACGCGGGTGGCCAAGAAAATTGATCTCTAATGTGTTCAGCTCCTCGGTTAAGACGACTTAATTTATCTGTTATTACATCGTTGTTACTATCATTTATTGTTTCAATAACTTTTAATTTTCTCGGACCTGTTGCGCGGATAAGTTGGAACACAGCGACTATTACTTGACGCGAAAGATACTTCCATTTCTTCAGCCTATCTGGTCCAATAGTTTTCGAGATCGACTTTTAGACTGCGCTTAAGTTGGCGTCTTATATTGCGACGGGTATTATTACGAGTCGAGCCAGGTAGATTTTGGCGCCTTATTTCGAGTATCTGCATAGATTATACAGAGAGCCAGTGATTATTTCTACGGGGGTCTGCAATGCCACATACAGTAGTACCTGCATTGTGCATAGTGGAACTTATCTTGGACCAAAGTATATTCGTATTTTCGCCATTCAGACCAGTTAGATTAGCCTTTAGAATATGCTACAGATAGTCATGCAAAGGCGCCAGGTAAATTACGGAGTAAGGCTACTGGCGAATATCGTGGTTATATGGTAGCCAGACGTCAATATATTATCCTTATTTAATTTTGTACCTGCCGGCAGTGTCGAGTTGCGTTCGATATTAGGGCTCTTGTTAAAGAAGCAATAGTTAAACTCAGGGTTTCTAGAACTACCTTTTGTTCCACAAATAGAAAATTGCGTGGCCTATTCTAATAGGAAAAATAAATTCAAACACTAGCAATATTTATTTTGCCGTAAGAATGAACATTTATTCTGCTAGAGTTGCTAGATACTATTTGTTGACTACTCCTTCATTTTTAACTGATTTTATTTGAAGTAAATATGTGTTGATATTGGATTGGTTTTTATTTTGCTAGTTATTTCGAGCGGTGGTAGCACGAACCTATGTCGTATGTGGCTTCTTGTTCAGTTTTACTGCATTTAATAGTTGATGCTTAAATGTTACATAACCATGAGAAAGAATAATGACAAAAATGGTTGTTTAAAACAAGAATTGTTTAAGTAGAGCGATTTATGAAAAGAAGGATCTGAATCAGATGCCCACGTAGCCCACAGCAATGTGACAACCGAAACGTCTACGTAATATCATTTAGGCCAAGTCAACTTAAAGGAAAAACGCTCTCGGTTTGTACAGCGTCCAACAGCCCGGTATTAAAATAGTGTTAGAACTGCGTCTAGGCATGAGCGTCTCGCTAAACTGTGTGCTAGTATCCTGCGTACCAGCCGTGATTGTTTGATCAAATTGGTCATATGAATTGTAGAAATTCTTTGAAGTGGTGCAGAAAAAATGTTGCGATAAAGTGGTCTGTTGAAAACTACCTTGAAATCATTAGCACCGTGTGGGGTCGTAGACTTTATTTTTTTGTTTGTATTTTAAATCTACTAACTCATGGGATAGGATCATTAAACCAGTCGTTTCTGCTAATAGCTGCTGATATCCTTAAGTGATTAGCTGGGAGTTTTCTACTTCCGCAAAAATTATTGCAACAGCTATTTCATTGATTCCATCTGGTTCTCCATGCCATCCTCTGATTATCACTAACTACTTGTGTATGTGTTAAATGCATTTAAGGCATTATAACGAGGTAACGCGAACAATGACAAGGTCACTGGCTAGTTAGTGGCAATTTAGATTTACTCTTGTCTCGGTGTAATTCGTTGGTTCTAGAATGCTTAAAGTACCAGAAATCAGCTATTATCGGGCCAGCCAGCTGGCATGCTAGAGATAGTCATGCACAGGCGTCAGGTAAATTACAGAGTATGGCCACTGGCGACGCTGCCTCTGTAGTCTGACGCATTTTTCTCAGCATCATATGCAATTTGTACTACGCTATTCTTTTCTTGATATTTTGATCTTTCTGCTTATTGTTCCCATCCTTTCTAAGTTTTGTGTTACATAGTGAAAATTTATGCCAGACACCGATTACTTTGCTTCATTTCCGATAACATCTCTTCTGTGATGTCTTTACACTTTAATTAGGCAAGCGATTCTCATCTCAATGCTGGCTGCCGGCGGCATCATTCAACGTGTTGAAGCGTGGAAAATGTACAATCCTCGCCTGGTCGGCATTGCCTTACAGGTACGATTAGTTCTGTAAATATCTCTTTTTTCAAAACACACGTGTTCTTGTCGTTTTCTCACAGTCGCTTCATATCACTTTAATGCAAATGTTTGCATATTTAATTGCTACAATTCCCTAATTTTTTGGTCTGTAAATATTTACATTAACCACGCTGGCTGTCTTTCAAAACGCGCTCCTTATAAGCAAAGAAACCGCATTCAATAGTTCATTTAGTGAGTTGAACTATATCAATTAATGCGAATGGAAATAGTTACATTAGAGTTAACTTTAATTTGACTTATCGGTTACAAAAAAAATACGGAAATGAGCTTACTATTTAGTAATCGTCAGTTCGTGCTGGAAGAACTTGTGAAGCATCGAATAGAACCAGCATTAGCAAATCTCTATAAGTCCAATTAATAAGATTAATTCACAAACGAATAAACAACAATCAAAGAATATTACCTGATCTGCGTTTTGACTGACTGTGCTAGTCAAAATGCGGTAGAAGTAAATAAAGGGTTCTATGTAAAATGTATAATCTAACAATTATTGTGGTAGTTAATTTTTTTGAAAATAGCTATTACTTAATCAGTAATTTGACTTGAAAAGTAACTAATGTCTTAACGAAGTAGGTAAATACAATACGACTAAAGCTCTTTTGTCCCACCAGATCTCAATTCGACTGCAATATCTGGTACTTTATGTTAAGTAGAATTTAGGCACAACTACTAAATTCGCTTAATGAAGACAAGCGAAGGCTCAGATATTATTTGAGATTGCATTGGCGAAGACGTTACATGAAGTTATCTTCGTTTCTGTTTGGATACACATTTGTATTGGAGATGGTACAGTCCAACTCTCCTATGTTACTTGATCAATTATATAATTGGTATATTGTGTATTATCGGCTCCTACCAATAAGTCGCCGGTAAGCACAAAGCGCATGTGTACATTAGATTACATCTTTCGTTCATGCTGACTTTTTGTCCTTCTGGTCCTATTTGAACTAATTTTTTACTATGTGCGCAACACCTAATACACATTTGTATATTTTAAGTATGTTGTGAAGAAATTTATGAAAATCCTTGACGTTTAGCTATCTTGGAAAAAAGGTGGTTTAAACGCAGCGCTACTTCTATTCTTTAAAAAAATGTGATACGCAAGTTATACTAAATAATAAAGCAAATCTATGCTGAAGAACTTCAATGCATAACACTTACGGTACTTTAAAAATACTTTATAATAAAACTAATATCCCCGAAAGAATTTGTAAAAGCAAACATGAATTGCGGACGACAAGAAAGCCTTGTCAACGGGGGATGTATGTCGGTTTCTCCTTCAAAGCGTACTCACAATCCGAAAAAGTTATTCGAAGGATAACAATGCCTAATACAAAAATGATGCTTGTTTATAGAAAAATCACTCGCTGGGCATAAATGTTCAGAATGAGATCTATGCATTCGAACAGCCAAATATCGTTTATTCTACAAATTACTTAGCTGTTGAGCGTGCGATTTAGGTCGGACTGCCGATTATTAAAGTAGAATTTAAAGAGTATATGTCTGGCAAATGGGAGGTTGTTTCCACATTAGCTGAAGACATTGCATGTACACATCAAAAACCAAAACATACAGATTTGCATGTTTTGTGTGTGTGTGTGCGTGTTTTCGCAGGTGTGCTTCACGATTTCTTTTCGTTTTTGTGTGGTCTATGTGGATAATTCAATTTAGTCCCCCATTCTTTAAAAAATGGTCTAGAATATACCATATATTACATTCGCGCTCATTTATGGCGAACCGTAAATTACATTTTTATATTTGTTTTATATACATGCTTTAAAGTAAATGCATGCTTCAATACATTGTTTGTTTCTCAACATAAATTGGGAATATGTAAAAATAGCTCAACTCAAAGTTATGCATGTTTCATCTACATCAAAACTATTGTAACGGGTTCACGTTGCGCAGTAGCTGGCCGTTAAGAATTTTCACGAACATGAGCATTTACAGAAGAAAATTATCAGTAAAAATAATGCACTGTTTACATGAGAATATCTATCTTCAAACAAGTTTTTTTCACGATTAACGTCTATATTTGTAGGATGAAGTCCAGCGAGTTCAACAATGCAAAACAAATAAACATTAAACAATCGATGATTGCGCGAGTAATGGTAGCAATTATTTAAATCAAGTTTGTGAACTTGAAGTAAACACCAATTCCATTGTATATAACCAGTCGTCAAACAATATATCAAAACTACCGTCAGTCACACGTACTGACGCGTTTCGACTTTCCATGATAATCATCAGAGTACGACGGCAAATTTACTAGTGATGATCCAACCGCAATGCATATATATATTTATTATATATATATATATATATATATATATATATATATATATATATATATATGCGCGCACTCACCTCTAGTAGTCTCGCATACATTGTTCTTGACTGGAAATGTCGGCTGCACTATTTCTATGCGTTAACAAACATTAATTTTTTGAAGCTTTCGTGCCGTGTATGTATGTAATACAATTAAACAATCAATAGATTATTGACCTGGCACTTGTTGGATACAAAAGGGCCAGTTAATTAATTTATGCCCTGCCGCGAAAAATGTTTCGTTTAGAACTAGACACTTTCGAAAACAAATCGCAATTGAAGCTGCTGTCGATTATCATACTTGATTCGCACAAAATTTCAATATATGCATGGGAACTATTACATGTGTACAGATTGGTTACATCGAAATCTCAGATAAATAATGATACATTGCTCACCTGCGTGAGGCTAATATTTTTTGTGTATGCATATATATATATATATATATATATATATATATATATATATATATATATATATGCATTGAAAAACAATAGTACTTTTAATCTTTTTTGGTGTACAGAATTATTATGGCTTACGTGAACTTCAGTTTTCTATGCGTAATTTTAAGACGTCCACTTGTTTTGTGAATTTACAAGTGTTTTTCTTATCTCTTAATTTGGGCTAGTTGATGTTTCTTACACTTCAAATGCTTAAAATGAAATCGTTTTATATTCGTTATAAAGAGTTAATTGCACGGCTATTCTTTATTTAAAGTTTTCCATCACTGTACTTCCAATAATACTATTAATAGTGCTAGTGTAGGTCTTCAAAGTGTTGCGTAGATTATTCTTGATTTAAAGTCGCAACTACGTTCTTTAACTCTTAAAGTGAGCTTCATTTACTTTGCATTTTGATTCTGTAACAACGAAAGCACCGTGTTATTTTGTCTAATATTTTGTGGAATGGTTTTAACTTATTGTTGCCAGTTTGATATTATAGTTAATTTTTTAAAATTAATGTTTGAGGACATGAAATAATTAACAATTTCATTTTTCAGCTAGTCACAATTCGTGGCACAATTACCGTTAGTTAAACTCAACGAGTTTCTACCTTGCTTAGTCATTATCAGATTTTGCGATAATTTATTAATGGAGATAAAAGAGCAATATAGTTAAATATTCGTCGAACAGCGGTTATTCTTGTCTTCAGTGTTACTAGTTTAATAAATTACATTTATTCAATTTTAAGATTAAAATATTTTATCAAATCTGCTCTCGAAAGCATTTTCACCATGACTTTTTGTTCAATTGCTTATGACCAGGAACATACGTTAGATGCACTGAAATTTGTCGACATATCCGAACGCATCGCAGATTGCGACTAGCTATAACATAGTTTGCCTAAAATATTCATAGCTTGCTATTCTATGCCGGTACGACTATTAGATATCGTCATAGACAACTTCTACTGGCACGATCTTTTATAACTTCTTTAATTAGCACTGTAGCAGATTCCGCAATGTCGCGTGACGTGGTCTGAGTTTCATTTGACTTGATTTTCAATTTATCCCGAGGCAAATCTCTCCCAAAGCTCGTAGCACACGAAAGCTTGCATATCATGGAGTAATACGTCCTACATGCTTTACACATTAGCAATACGTGGTTTCCACTGCAGTTATTTTTTAGAAGAGAAGTATTACTTTAATTAGTATATTTCTTTGGTGCTGTTTCTCACTCCTAATTTCAACTCTGGTGCGCCCAGAAATTGTGTAATGTTCTTGCAATCCAGCACTGGTGAGTTATTCATTGGTCATGTGTATGATAGGTTCCAGTTTTTCAAACATTGTTCTGATCATTTTCGGTGTGTTCAAATTGGTCAACTCTATTGCACTAAAGACGAGGGTGATTTCCATTGAATGTTTTCCCTGAGCAGAAGTTGACCATCGTGACGTCTTTTGACGAACTTTTTCTAATGCGAAATGTGGCCTTTGTATGATATATAGCCACAAGTAAATGAGTCTATACCAACATATCTCAAATCACGGTATAATTTTTTTTAAATTTTACTATTTACCGCAATTTGGTTATTCTGAATGTTTTATGTCCTAACGATAATTTATTGATACACAGTTTATTTCTGTGAACCATATGAGTGACATGTGTATGTATAGTGACCCCAAATTCATCTCTTTTGAATAACTATTTATGGGTCATTTTCTGTTTAGATACATTAAATTAATTCCAGAGTGAGGTCCGGCCTATCAATTGATACGATCACGTTCTCCTGGTTGCTATAACTAGATTTTTCTAATAATCTTAATAACAGTTCTACAGTAAACAAGTTTCAGCGATCTGAAAATGAACAAAGCAGTGTAATAAGCTTTCAGCCGATATTTTGCAAAGGCTACAGAAGGCGAAAACAGTCGCACGAGAATTTTACGTTTGTACTTGTCAGTTTTCATAGGAGTTTTCAGCCAGACCCGTAACTGATGAGAGCCTCGAAGCCGGACTGTCTTCGGCGATATTATAGAACTTGCGAGATGAAACACGTTTTCGGACGTTAAGCTCAGGTCCTGAAACGTAACAGTAAACGTTCCGCACAAAGTGTACGATCGTATTCCAATATCAAAGTACTTTGCATTATCACGTTGACTTTATCTCTACTAAATTTTAATCCTTACAAAGCGGTCTATGGTTTTCTAATATTCGTCCTTAGTCGCATCAATAACTCGTGCATCAGATTTGTTGGATGTTATAATTGATACTTATATGAACTTCTATGCTGAATTGCAATGCGATGCCTGCATTGTATTCTATTCCACATTCCACACACATATGCGGGGATCAAAAGCACTAGCGCGATTGTTTTCAAATGAGCCTATTCTTATAATGTAGAATTAGCCAGGTCTCTACACTATATCCTGTTACTTGATTTGCGAAGATTTTCTTCAATTGGGGTGACTCGTTGGTACTATGATTATGCTCCGGCGTGCAGGAGGGACCGATATTGCGAATAACCGTTTCTGGCGACAAGATGTGTGGGATGCCTCTTCTATGGTTCCACCTATTCGACGGTCCAATATTCCAACATTCCTCACTCAAATATATAGTGGGAAAAGGGTGTAATACTGGCTCCTACTGTTGAGTCGCTAATAAGCACGAAACGAATGTGTTGTCTTTCTGGTAATATTTTAACTAATTTGTTTTTAGGTGCACAACATCTAATACACAGTTGCATATATAGTAGTTCTGCGCAACAAAAAGTATCAATCTGTTACATATTTAATTGAATAATATCATGCTTACCGGAGCCTTTACAGACAGCGTAATTAAACAAGGGGGTAATTGCCCATTTTCGTTTATTGAAAGTCAAAAGTCCTTAATATTGTGAGAACAGGCCAATAAACCATTATCATAGTGTTTGAGCAATCGGTCTCTTTCGGCCTGTATGTTGTCACTATGTAAAGCTCACCATTACCTCTTGCACGACACAATCGGAAACCACTAAGTACCTACTTAAGAAATTATAATGAGCCGCTGCCAACTGCGTCGTAACTTTAGAGCGAACTGGGTCTACGCATCCCCTTCTATGTTTAATTCAAGTTTGGATTTGTATTGTTCGCTTTGTCGCCCGTTAGGAATCCTTAGAACAATGCCAGTTATTATTTTTGAAGCAGGTAAGATCAAACTGATTTCACGATTACAGTTACATACTGTTTGTTGCGAAGAACTAATATATATGCAAGTATGTATTAGGTTTAGCGAACCTAGTAACAAATTAGTTCAGTTGTGACCAGAAGGATAAACCAAAGGCAGCATGAACGGAAAGTATAATATCATGCACATTCGTTTCGTGCTTACTGGCGACTCATCAGTAGGAGCCGGTATTACGCCCTTTAACCACTATATATTCGGTAGAAGAATGTGGAATAATAGGACGGTAATATGTTGAATTGAATGATGTCATGCTTACCGCGAAATGTGATAACTGATATCGATCACGGCCAGAGTGTATGGATTTACTGGAGTAACAGGTGTTCAGAAAATGTTGTAATTCTCAATTTCAGTGAACTTTAGCATAAATTGATATCCACCAGGTTGGTATCATGTACCGACTCGGAAACCATGTGCCTTTTCGGTACAATAATGTTGGTATCGGTTACTAACACAATAGCCATAGTGTTAGTTTTCTTTTACAGACTCGGTATATATATTATATAGTGTGAGTTAGCGTTGAAGTCGCATTGTCGTACACTTTATAAGATGTCAGCTTCACTATTGCAGGTTCACACATTCGTCTAGGAAATTGTACCGTCCTATTATTCCACATTCTTCGACCAAATATATAGTGGTTAAAGAGCGTAATACCGGCTCCTACTGATGAGTCGCCAGTAAGCACGAAACGAATGTGCATGAGATTATACTTTCCGTTCATGCTGCCTTTGGTTTATCCTTCTGGTCACAACTGAACTAATTTGTTACTAGGTTCGCAAAACCTAATACATACTTGATTTCACGATAGTTGGAATTGATTATTGTGTCACTTCTTTTGTCGATGGGTACCACGTCATTTTTTAATTTATTTGAGATGGATTCCTATTACCAGATTGCAGCATTAAGTTCGTAAAAATTCTTCTGAAACTTGATTGCATCGAACTTGAAAAATTCTTAGGGAGGCCAGCGGTTCCTACGCATATGTGGTCCCTCGTGAGGCCGCCGGGTATCAACAAACTATTTTAATATAAGGATACGCGTCATTGAAGCCTCAGTGGATTCGCGAATGTTGTGCTTTTTCTTTGAACTTTTTAAAGTTTAGGAGTTTCTTTATTGATTTCGTAACAAGATTGTTGACTCAATTCGTAGCTAGCCTCACCATTTGCAATGTAGCGTACAGTGAGTGACGACATGTGCTTCAGAAAATGAGTGCACTTTTACTACCGGGGCCGACAGCGTTGCTGATATGTCGGGCCATAGCGTATAATTCTGTGCTAATTTAGTTATCACATCCAAAATGAAACAAAAAGTATTCTCTAACTTTGAACAAAACGGCTATATTTTAGATAGTGGTTTTTGGTTCTTTTTCACCTTATATATCAATGTATGCATACATACATAAGTTCATTTATGCATACCAACAAGCTTACGTATATAATCGCAATGTCCCCCACACAGTGGGATCTGGTAAAGCTTTGGGTCATATTGACGAAATGTGAATGCTCGTCCACAAAATCGATCATGGACCGATAAAGGCAATATATTATAAGGTTCTCATAAATATGTTCCACTTTCAAGATGGTAGCGATATCATTAGCTCGTGTAGCCTTGTAGGTGATTGAAGGTCGAAACGCGTCAGTGCGTTGCGACTGGCGGTAGTTCTGTTATGTTTTTCGAAGACTGGTTAAATACAATGGGATTGGTGTTCACTTCAAGCTCGCAAACTTGATTTAAAGAATTGCTACCACCACCCGCGCAATCAATTATTGTTAAATTAATGGCTCATTGCTTGCATAAATTTACCGTTTATAGAACTCAATATTTCAATGAAGATGAGATCTGTCAAATAAATGCTTTATTACACTTTTCTGCTTTAAAACACTTTTATAATCAAATTATGTTTCAATGAAGCCTGCGCTTTTACTTCACTCGGTTCGATCAATATAAAAATTTGAAGCAGAAGTTTGTTTCGCTTCCGAGTTCTTCATTGCGATTATCTAGGCTGAGTACTTGTTATCTTTTATTCTTTAATTTCATTTCTACGATTGACAGAATTTTGCCATATGCGTTGAAATGTTTCTGGCGGCATTGGCGCATCACTTCAGCTTCTCAGCAGCGCCTTTTCGCATTTCTAGTGGTGAGCATCACGTTTCGTCAATGCAGCAAAACTTTCCAAATCGTAATAAGACGGTTGGAAGCCAACCACGTGCACTAACCTGTTGCTTAAGTTTCTGGTCAATGCTTGACGTTTCCGATGTGAAGCGAGACGTAGTTGAACATGTGAAACATGTTGGTGAGTTTTTAAAACTGGCGCTCATTCGCATACTTTATACCTAATACATCTCAGTTAGCATTGATGTAATACTTAGCTTAAAAACCTGACAACTGATATCGATCGAGGCCAGTGCATAAGACTTTGCTAGACAAAAAAGTATGCGGTATGCTTTTATTAAAATTTAATTTTTAAACCCCAAATAACTTTACTGGTACTCTTCAAAAAATTAGTAAATTGCATGCATAATGGGTTGGCTTTTCAGTCGCATTGCTAAACTTTTAATGAAGTTGACAAAACTACTGCTTTAATTAGCGAAGGGATTCGAGATTGCGCCTTCCAACTGTCCCACATTTTATGACCAAATATTCAGTTGGTTTGTGCCGTTGTTCCGGCTCCTATTACTGAGTCGCCAGACAGTATGAAACACAGATGTGCATGTGTGCGTTTGTGTTTGTATATATATATCTATATATATATATATATATATATATATATATATATATATATATATATATATATATAGTGTGTGTGTGTGTGTGAATGTATATGTATGTATGTATGGATGAATGCATGCATGGATGTACATATCTGTGTTTGTATGTATGTTTGCATGAATGTTCTGTTGCATGCACTTATATATGTATATTTGCATGTGCGTATGTATGAGCTTCTTTATTTATATTTGTAGGTAGGATTTTGTGTATGCATATGAATGTATGTGTATTTCTTTTTATGTATGAATGTACTTATGGATGAATGCACGTCTGTGTGTATTTTTTTATGCATGTATGCACATATTTATGTATGCTTTTGTGCATGTGTATATGTATGCGCGTATGTATCTATGAATATAGATATGTGTTTACATGAATTTATGCTTGTATTTTTGTTTGTCTCTGTGTTGGTATGCATGCATGTGTTTCTATATATATATATATATATATATATATATATATATATATATATATATATATAGGTATGTATGAATGTATTAATACATAAATGTATATTTAAAAATGTGCATATGCGTATGCAAGAGTGTCTGTCTGTATGTTTGTATGCATGGAAGTAGGTATGTTTGGATGTATGCGTGTATTTATGTATGTATGTATATGTGTACATTCGGGTATGTATATATATATATATGTATGAATGTAAGTGTATGCTTTTTTGTATGAATGCACGTATGGATGAATGTACGTCTGTATGTATCTATGTATGCATTTATGCATGCGCATTGTTTATATATGTATGTTTTTATACATGTATGTATGTATGTGTTTGTCCTGATTGTTCGTTTATCCATGTTGTGGTGACTTGAATTATTTGCGTAAACTGAGAATTTTTTCTCTAATGTTGTAAAATTTTTAGTTAAACGAAAACACTGCATTGAACTGTCATTCGTGGAGTTAAGCCTAGCATCACGAACCGCACTTTTATAATGGTGTGGTGACCTATCTTGTATCTAATTTTGGTTGTTGCTCTTTTTATTCAAAGGTCAAACCGTACGTTCTCTTGGGTTGTCAGATGGATCCACGTCCGTGATTATCGGTCGTAATCTACCTTCCTCAAACGTTGCCTCTGCTGCTGCATCCAGTTTGTCTTCTTCGTTGTTGTGTGCGGCATACATCGATCCAAATGAAAAATCTCAGTTTGTGAATAACGCGATATCTAGTCATAAAGATGCTGTGGCAGCAGACTTGCCTGTGGCAACCATGAGTCCTGATGCGTTTCCTGCTGCTACTGCAGTTGCTACTACTGCTAACATCTTGCCAGTGAATCCACTTGTTACGAATTCAAATGAGTCGCAAGCGCCAAACAGTAATGGTATGCTAACAGTTTCTAAAAATATCAATGAATGCAGCAAATTTTGTCTGTTTTAGAAAAAATATGATACCATATGATTAATAAAATAAAATTTAGCGTTTGACCACATGGGCACATGTCATTTTTTGAAAAATAATTAACCTAGGTAATTTATCGAACTGTACCATGTTTTCCAAATAATTTGTTAAATAGCTTATAGACTACAACGACAAATATATGTTTGTAATTTTTTGAAATCAATCTTAGAAGTGACATGTACCAAACCGATTTTCGTTGTCCAAAACTAGAAATCTATTTTAATTATACTTTGTTTATTTAATTTTTGTTGTTGTTTACCGTAATGAACGTAGTCTGAACCAAGAAAGTAAAAATAATGTTTGAGAATATTTGCACGGTGGTGTAATTGGGGGCAGGTAATAATTTATTGTCTCTTTTGTTGAGCTTTTATCATTTATAGTCTATGCTTGCTGATTCTTTTTCACATACCTGACTATAACAACTTCTTTAATGCTGACCCATAGCCATAAAAGAGCACAATAATAAATCATATTTTCCAAAATTCTGTTACTTAATAGCCGCATATTTATAAAAATCACAGTTATTTGTAGGCAGTAAGTGACAAGTCATCTATTTATGGTGGGTTCTCATTCATAGCTAGTCCTAGCAGCAATAATGGTATGAACCTTCCCAGGCCTAGTGGTATACAGCTCTCATCATGGTTCATATGAAGCCTCGGGTTTGGATTGATTATGTAGAAACACATTGTAAAATTTATTTTGACGTAATGAGAGAACTCATTCTAGACCTGGAGGATACGTTGTGGCTGCTAGAAGGAACCGGTCACTGACGCTCTGGCGGATATTGCTTGTCAGTCTCGTTTAGCAGGAAGGAAAACTGTGAAAACGAAGTATTCTATGTAAAACTGGATAAACATGTGATATTTTTCATTCTGCACATAATCATGAATAGTAAAAGCGATAATTATTTAGAACTGCCTCGTTTGCCGCGCCGGTAGTCTTAACTGTTGAGATAAAAAAGCGAAACTATGTTTCTGCTGACATATTTATGTATATTTCTGCCTCGCTTACTCAACTTTCGTCCTCTTCTCAATCAATCGTGGTATAGACTAGACTCCAGTAGTAGCTAGATTATTTGCTTTGATTATTTTACGTCATCAGCGCTTCGCTTGGGTTACATATTAGGTAGGGACGGTATTGCTGATGCCAGGTCCTGATGCTAACTTGGCCAGAATGGTATTGTGGAGAGGTGTAGTTTGCCACATTTCTGTGAGTTATCCTGATAAATTTACTAATGGTAACTAGGAGTTCTTTCACTCTGTGTGTGTGTGTCTCTCTCTCTCTCTTGTAAATCTCTAATAATTTGTCTAAAATATTATTTCTGTTGTTATTTATATATTTTTTCACTTATTATGGTCACATGGCAGTGAAAAATTAGTCACTTTTGGCTTTTGTATGGCTGCGCGTAATGGTGAAGGAACAGACCGGAATTTGGCCAAGCGGTAACAGCAGAGCCTCAGGATTTAATAACAAATAATGATTTATCATGTAAATTTCTTCTTCCAAAGAAGCGCACTTTGTATAATCAGACGTCTGTATTTCTTGCTACTTAATGATGGTAAACGTGTCGATTAAAATATGCTTCTCAATTTTGCTTAGATGACTTCTTTCGTATGTTAGCGTTAAAGATGATCGTTTTAATCGAAGATTTTAGTAGATTGAAGTCTCAGTTATACGAAATAGTTATTGTTAACACTGAGAAATTGATCCAACTCACATGGGCGAATTCAATCATTGTCTCAAAGTTGTCACAACCGGAAGTCGGATATACTATCGCTTTTCTGGCACTATCAATATTATAAACGCGTGTGCCTCCAATAGCATCTGGCAACCATTGTCTAGCCCATGATCTGTGCGTATCGACACTGCTTCTACTAACCGGATAAAAAGCAAAGATGTTTCCTGTCGCCATAAAATATAAATCTTCTGGACAGATGGTACTCGTCGGCCTTTGGTGGCAGGTCATCAATGCTCAAAATGCCTAAATAAAAAGCATCCATCTTCAGTAGGAATATCTACAAGTATTGCTTTTATTCTGAATCAGAAGACGCGCAATTTAAATTATGTCTTACCTGCTAAAACTTGTACTGAGCCTTCCGAATGGACAACTTTATACAATTCTGAAAAATAGCAATATTTTCACATGCTCGTGGATGAGTAAACAACTTGCGCTAATCCATGACTTTCCTGATGGGCCGATGTTTCGACAGTTGAAGTCATATGAAGTTACATTGATAAATGAATGAGGTGCGAGTGGCGACACTTTCTTCCATTTGCTTAAACAGAAAACACGCCAAACACGAGCATTACTTGTGTTGAGGGGAAAAAAATTACGTCGAACTCTCCACAATATTCCGGTCTGGCTTACGGGAAAATGCGAACTTCCATCCAAATACTAAAGTAGTCCAGTCGTTTATATTGTTGCCTTTCGGCTATCCCTTGTTGCATTAAAGCCCTACTCGGCTGTTAGATCTGTAAGCTCGTTTCATCTATGGTAGGCTCCGTGTAGGCAACATGATTGTGGGAGTCGTAAATGTGTAAGTGCAAACCTTCAACCTGTCTGCTGATGTAAAGCATTAGTCATTCAAAATGCCTTCAGATTTGTTCTTCTGTCTTGAACGTTGTTCAGGCATTTCTTTGACAACCGATGAATTCATTGCCACATCAAAGAAATGTGCTGTGGCAAAAGTAGCAGGCCCTGCAATCTTGTCAGTAGTATTAATGTGATCCTGACGAACTCCATTTTCTAGCACCACAGGCGGAGTCTTATCACAAGGCACAGTGAAGCAAATCATGTATACAGGGCGTTGACAAATTGGCTTACTATGATCGATGACATTCTGGTCCTCTGCCCAGGACTCGAGAAGGTACCTCGAGTGCTTTCTTTTATGGTCTAGTCAATTGATTTGACCAGAGTCCTTTGACCGCTTAAATCCAATTGAAATTTAAATCCATGCGGCCGCCTGTATATTCGACTCCGCTTTGACCGCTTAAATCCAGTTAAAATTTATATCCATGCGACCGCCTGTATATTCGATTCGAATATTGGTGTATTGAAATCGAAATAAAATATGACGAAAACCTTCAGGAATGCCTCTATAACTACAATAGCTCAAATCTGGCTTACTTTTGGAAGCGGCGTCGAAGCTCAACAACCTCTTCGAATTATTTTTTATTTTTTGACATATTAGCATTAGTTATTCTACCTAGGAATTATGAGGTCTCTGGGTTCTGAAGTACAGATCTTCATGCGCTTTGAAAGTATACCAATTTCGCCACATCGCAAACGGCATGGCTAGCAATGAAGTGTTGAAAATCGAAAATTGGTAATACATAGCTGGTGTTGAGGATAATATTACGATTTGCGATTGTGGGCTGTCGCTTTGCTCTATCAGTTTACCAAATATCCAATTGCTCCCCATTTCCAAGTACGTTGTTAAAATATTTCCTTTTTTAAAACAACTTTCTTTGTCCTTACAGTTTTATTACTATTTTTATATTCTGTCCATGTAATTGAAAAATATTTTGCATTGTTTTAGACCTTGTTTCTCATATGATGAGTACAAATCTGTTTTCTTCGAAGTTGCACAACCAACAGAAATCTGCAAAACGTAGACAGTTGAATCAGCACTTCTTCCGCTTCAATCGCAAACAAAATGTATCACAAGGTGCAGAGGAGTATGGAAATCGTACTGAAGATTCCATTCTGAACGATAACGAGGATAAGTGTCCTCTAATTGCTTCAAGTGAAAAGACGTGCTCCTCGTATTATGACACAAGCCGAAATGCGTTTTCACAAAACAGTTTGCAAACAAGCAGCCGTGGATTGCCCCGTTCTTTTGTGCGTACGATTCACTATTAGCAAAGTTAACGTATAACAGTTTCTGTTTTTACGTGATTTTATACATAGACGACATAAAATGAGCCTGTCATCAAATAACTCACAAAGAAAAATTATCTGTAGTTGTGCAACTGATCTTTGACCCCAAATGATCCTCTCTGCGCATTAAATTTATGATTTTGTATTGTTTAAAATTAGTAAATAGTTTTCGATGCTGGTATTTTTTAAATTACCTGACCTGTGTTGTATTGACAAATAACATAAGTTAGCAAAATCAATTCACCAAGTAGACCGGTTTCGCCCTTAATTGGACGCCCATCATGCACTGCCTATGAATGCCAAGACGGAGGCTCGAACCGAGGCATATTTGTCTCAGTCTTGAATTTCATCCACTGTCCCACTGAAGCCGCGCGCTAAATGCAATTTGCAGTTATATATCAAATTTTTTTCCTGGGTTAATCGTGAAACCAATTTTGCATCTATTTTGACCTTGAAATCCAAATGACAAACCCCCCATCCGTCTTTATAGAACAAACACAATGTCGCTTGGCGGAATAATATTAAATTAAAGTGTTATGGCAAATAATAAAATTTAAAAATAATCAATGATTGCGCGGGTGGTGGTAACAATTATTTAAACCAAGTTTGCGAGCTTGAAGTAAACACCAATCCCATTGTATTTAACCAGTCGTCGAACGAAATAGCAAAATTACTGTCAGTCGCACACACTGACGCGTTTCGGCCTTCCATGATCATCCTCAGAGTACCACGGCAAACTGACTACCGAGGATCAAACCGCATTGCATATATATGGAAAGCAAATTTAGATATGCAGCTCTCAACTCTCACCTGACGGTAGTTTTACTTTTTCGACGACTAGTTAATTACAACTGGATTAGTGTTTACTTCGAGCTCGCAAATTTGATTTGAAGAATTATTTCTAATTTGTTTATTGTCCATTTAACATTG
>JAQBSW010004666.1:0-66425 GCA_029291075.1 Eudiplozoon nipponicum
CGAGTGCTTTAGGTTTCCCCATTTATGTAATTCAAGAAAAGTCTATTCAAGTTAAATTTAATATACAAAACACATCAAATGTGTTTTTTTATATACCCACAGATTATCACCAATTGAAGGTTTTTTGAGGTTAGAGGGGAAAAACTGTGCTTTGATGTAATGAGTGGTCTCATGAAAAGTTTATTTTATGTTGCTCTAGCCATTCATCGGCGAGGACTCGATACACGCCTTTTACAATATCGATAAGCAATCTTAGCCATTGGCAAATTCGATGTAACCTACGTTAATTAATATTTATTATTAATTTCATTAGAAAAGTTAAACATTAATTTGTGCCACAGAACGTTCTTTATTTTATTATCTGGATAAATTTGATAAAATCCAATAGATTATTAATTTTTATCTTTATTATTCAAGAGTAGGGCAGATAATTTATTCGAATTTTTCGAATACATTTTGCGTCTATTTGACAGTTCTTCACATCTAACCATTTTCAAAAGAATGCGAACTTGTGTCATTCTTCTTTGTTGCAGAGGAATGTTCTAAATTTAAGCTCAAATTTAGAATATTCTCGTCGATTTCGCAGACGTTGAATTTTGAATAGTTATCAAAAAATCAATAAATTATAGAACAATTTATTATCTTGAATCACCGATTTTCATTTTTACTGTAATTAACAACATATAATTTCAAAACTTTCTAAACTATTCATAACCATATATCTCATTTTGATAAAAACTTATCTATTCAAAAGTCAAGTATTAAATGCAGAATCAGTAAATCATTTCCACATAATAGCAATGCGTGCTATTTTGTTAAACTGATAAAATCAGAAAAAATCGAATCAGAAAATAGTTCAAATTTAGGGAATTTGGTACAACTCACTTAAGATTGACGGGAAATGGTATATAAATAAAGCATAAAATTAGCAATACAATATTTTATAAATGTCAATAATATAATAATCTTTCAGGAAATAAGGGAAAAAATATTTTCATTCATATTCTGAGCGTTGAAACATTGGTTCTATTTATCAGATAAATATTCAAGAAAGTTATTTTAAAAGACATTCGCGACAGTAAATCAATTAACTACCTGGTCCATGTTTTTTTGACAAAATACTTTTATGTTCACTGTCCGCATTTTTACCAAAAATATTTATGGGTCTGATTCCGGACCCTTCGTCATCTGTAAGCTCATCGAACCAAAAACTTCGACAATTATTACTTCAGAAGTTAAATATTTTTCAAATGGCTTCATTTATACTTCCTCTAATATCTCTTAGCCCTAACGGACTTTTCACAAGATAATTGTGAATTAAACATGTGCGTGTCTTTGTGCATTGTGTCTGCATGTGTACGCTCATTCTAGTAAAATTACACTGATCTCATAGCAAATACTGACGATAAACTAGATTAGTTTATGCCATGCGCGCATGCCGGTATAAAATCGGGATGTTATTAATTAAATATAATCACTTGCGCATGTTTTTTAAAATAAGTGAAGTTATATTGTTTGATGGTAATTATTACTTGCTCAAGTTAGTCCTAATGTTTTGCACAAATATTTTTAATGAACTATTTACGAGTAACCTCCATGGTAAGTAGGGGACCGAGATGACATGAATACGAAATGGTTATGGTAAATGTTCAAAAATTTCTACTTTAATAAGCTTAATAAAAATAAGAAACTAAAATAAGTAAGTCTCAGATATTTAAGTAAGAAAATTACACACTGAAATATAGATAATAATCAATATTTAACGAAAAAAGTGACGTTTAACTTAAGGGATTAACAATAAGTGTCATAGTTAACAAGATACTTTAAATAATAGATACATTAATTTAAAAGTAATAATTGATTAAATTATGAAATAATCATAAAATCAATATTTAAATTTTTTTTCTTGTCCAACAAAATTAATAATAATCCAATTTTTCCATATTCTGATTGGTACAATCTTCGCTTGGCAGCACTATATTCTGATGAGTTCTAAATCGAGCCTATTGATTTCTTTACGGCTTTTGAATTTATTATGTTAATTTTCGTTACAGATTCAAAACATTCTCTAACCGATCTTACCGATCTATTACGACCACATAGCAATATGGTTCTACAGCACCCCCCTCCCAAAGTTAATTTTTTATTCGGCCTTTTCTCGTGGACTTGCAATATGTGATATAATAAAATGTGCATAATTGCACGTGGTTCCATGTTCCCGTCATTTTACCAAAACCGGGCGCATAGTTTCACGCACATACATAAGGTTACAGTCCTTTAATGGAATTTCAAGCATACCTGATGTGTCCAACGTTTCTATTTTATCCGTTTTGTTTGGACATTTAGTGCCCGGTTTAAGGGTGGGTTTCAAACTATTACGCATATTCTATTTGAATGCTATCGTTTTATTTACAGGTTAAGCTTGGAGTCTGGTATTCCTATGACCATTCGAAACCCTTTTAATTTATTCAACATTACGTTCTTCAAATTAAATAAAAATTTAATTATATCAATCGTCATAGTTGCTTCTATCAAAATTAGAGGGTAACCATTTGAAATGAATATTTCTCGCAATCTACGTAACGCAATCTCTTTACGTTGCGCAACTGTTTGTCCCAAGTTTATTATAGTTATTGATTGTTAGATACCGAGTTTCATAATACAGGGTTGATTTGACATGAAAGTAAGAAAAATATCTGAGTAAGTATCATTCCGGTGAATATCCCTTTCTTATTTTGTACTATTTCTATGTAATTTGACATCCAAAAATGGTAATTCACCACATTATTCTTGATAATCGAAAATTTCAGTTCGCTCACTGGATTGTAACAACTCTACTTTGCACATAAAATTCCTTCTTAAGTACAAAATAAGAGAGTGCATGTAAGTAATCAAAATCTTCATAGTATGCCTCATCATCATTTTACTTTATTCTAATGTTATCGGGTGATCAATCAGGAAACAACAATTGGTCTAGTGCTTTGTTTACTGATATATTGATGCGCATAGACACCACATCTATGCTTGCCTACCTATCTTTTCATTTTATTCAAATTTATCGGCAATCTAACTAAAAATGTAGAAATCCACTAATACATGTTCGAAGATGTACAAATATTTCCTTATTATGCAACATAGAAACTTGTAAATTTTATATTTGGGAAAGTGTTGCACTTTCAAACGATTACGTGGTTTATACACTTATACTGAGCTATAAATTCTGGATGCAAATTTATGTCTTTGTAACAGAGTATTAATTCAAAATTATCCATTCTTTCCGTTAGGGGAAATGATCTATTTTAATAACTGAATAATTATCTCAATTTCCCATCATTCCTTAATCTGAATACCCATGTTCAAAGAATTATTTAGAATTTATTTTAAATCAAAATTTCGATTTTGATATAATTACATGACACCTAATATATATATATATATATATATATATATATATATATATATATATATATTTACATTTATCAATTTAAACTAAGCATGGTATAATACAGAAAGGCAATGCAACCAGTATTTAAATCAAAATTGTTATCTTGATATAAACGTCTATCCCATTTTCAAAATACATTCGGCATATATAAACGAAGCATTGTATAATTTTAGAAAAAATTGTGTAGCGTGTGGCATAGTTTCTCAATGGATAGAGCAAACGTGCCCAGGTTCGAGTCCTGTTCGCGGCAAATTCTGGACAGTTCGTGATGAGTTCCGAATAAGAACGAAACCGATCTACTGGATGAATTGCCTTTTCTACACTATAGTTTATACTGACAAATGTATGTACATAATGGGACAGGTGTTTATATCAAGATCGCAAACTTGATTTAGAATAATTAATTCAACCGCAAAGTAATATAGATCGTCCTTTATTTCTCTTAATAATTTGGTGAAAAGTGCATATTTTTAAGCAATGAACCGTCGCATTTATTATGTTTAACATAAGATCCATTTGGTTAAATTATTTTTACTCCACAAAAATCGCATAATTTGACTGGCAATAAGATTTCTAGCATAAAACAGTATCTACGTGATACGCGAACTGTTATTTCAATAGCCAGATTTCAACTCATCAAATTTATGCAAGTATCTTAAATATTTTATTATCAAAAGTACCATCTGATTCATGTCAAACCAGCCATAATTAAGGGAGCTTTCATACGTATATTCCTAGTAATATTCTACTCTTTATTTCTTTTGAATAAAATTTAGGATTTGCCAAAATTAATGCAGCACAGCGTTTTATATGTTGCATTGTTTTTGCATAGTTTAGCATCCAGTCGAGATTATTTATTAGAATAAAACTGCTCGTTGAATTTACCTATTAAGATTTTTTTTAATAATGAATAAATATTGCAATTACTTTATAAGCCAAAAATATTATTGTAATACCAGCCTTGCATGTCATTATATAATTCGAATTATCTTTAAATTTCAATAAATTATTCATACCTAATTTTTCTATGTTTATTCGCCTATCTTGATATTGTTCTTCAATCAAGATCTTTTATTTTATATATATATATATATATATATATATATATATATAAGTGCATTTTATGTTAAAGTTCTACATAAACATTTTAATAGTATAGTGCATTCATAAATAAAATTTAACCATTTAATTTACTATTATCTGTTCTAAAACGTATAAAAATGAACTATGAAATGAAACTATATAGATTATTTTTAAGATCGTAAAGGGAAATCAGTAACCTCACATTCAACGTTGTTTCAAATTAGGCATATTTTTAATTACAACACTGCGGGTAGTATAAAAGAGCAAAGTTTAACAACTAAAATTTATTAATTGTTTCTCTGTCATAGTTTAATTTTAACTACTAAAATCATTTTTTGTACTAATACTGTTTTTTTAGAATAGACGTCTGACAGTGTCATTTTCATTTACCATTTCATTAGACATTATTACACGACGCACAAATCGATCATTATTTCAACCGGATACAAGTTCATCTCATTCATTCACATTTCTGCATATTGGTCATTGTAATTTTTTTAAACTAAATTTTAAACGATAACCGTCTATTTTTTGGTATAGTTGTTATTAAACAACTCAGAAATAAAATTTGATTATAAACTAAGCTGTAAATTAATCATCACTTATTACACATAAAATAGCAGCATTGGAAAACTCGTTTAAATAAATAATATGTATTGATGTAAGCATCAAGTAAAAAAATACATTAAAAATGACGAACTGGATATAAAAAATCGGTTGAAATAATATTTTTCATCTCATCCACGAATGCGTCTCGCGCTAACTGGTCTCTTCTAATTAATATGCTACAGCAATGCACTAAACCCGTCAATTGCTTTATCAAATGAGAGGTCCAATTTTCCACGGCTGTGTATTTTTAAACATGAATAGCGTAAACTTCAAACAAAGTTATAAACAAGTGCACGCAATCCTTGATTTAAATATGCCAATAGGCAGAATGACACGTATTTTTTTAAGTTACTACACGAATTAACATAAAGCATTATATTAAGGAAAAGCATGTTGATCTATCAAGTGAATGTTTAATCTGGGAAATGGCCGCGTAATTTTAATAATACTTTCCAAGAATTTTATATTCTTCAGTTAAATCTAGACTGGGCTACCATTTTTAGCAATCATACGATTGTCCGTGGTTAATTGTGTATTGATTTTTGAATGGATATATATATTCCCGTGTGCGTTTATGAGTCATCCATATTGTGTAAAAAAGTGATGTATTAGGTCTTGTTTTACTTGTATTGAAAGATTTAATTTTAACCAGACTATTGCTTTATTACCTATTTCGTATACTATACTTCCCATTTAAATTTCCCTGCATTCAAGTTGTGTGCATATACCAATAATAGCTGTTAGTGATATTGATCAACAAATAGGGACATTATCTTGTCTACCATCAACCGGAATGTCAGCAGGACAGGAACTACTTCAGAGCACACCAATGTATCGAGAACAAGACCTCGTGCACTTGTTCGATTTAAATTTAATTTGGAGAAAGTGAATTGGGGCGATAGTTGATGAAGCGCGGCATATATAAGGAAGATTTCTATTTCTAAACTTGTAAAACTATATTTATAGGGAGACAAAATTTGATAGATATGTGGGTAATTATGAAATGGTATGTTTATTTGACAAATATTCGATATAATCTTAAAACCATGTCTTGATTTTCTAAACCAGATGCGGCAGCGTACCAGTGACTTTGGACCACAATAGCTATATAAAAATCGTAAATATCTAGACTAAAAAACAGCCTATTTCAATGTTTACATACATTTATCAGCAAAAACTAATTATTGAATAAAGTAAATACATAATGAGACGTGTTTATATCAAGATCGCAACCTCGAGTTAAATAGTTGTTATCACCGCCTGCGCAACCAATGCTTGTTTAATCTAGCTCGTTTTCATTCATTTAAATTAATTAAAAACCAGCAGGAATGTAACTGTTAGAGTTTTATATGTGTTGTTTAGTGTTCTCAAAATAAACTCGCCATAGTCCATTGTAAACACACTCTAGAATATTCACTTTATTTTCCTTAAAAAATATCCCAATGTATGTATATATATATTGATTCTATGGACGGCCGTTTAAATCAGTTAAATACTGTTTGTTGCGGAGAACTAATATATATGCAAGTATGTATTAGGTGTTGCGAACCTAATACATAATTGCCGTTTAAATCTTCTGTATTTATTGACATTTGAAAAGAACTTTTACACTTCAAATAGTTTCACAAATCATCGTACAACACCGACGGTTTGGCTATAACCTGCAGAACACCGCTTTCTTCATGTGGAAACTATTCAACACGTGCAGATCCCTCAAACAACACCGCTTGTTAAAATGAAGTCAATCAATCAAAGCTTTTATTTAAGAAAGTATTTTATTAGTTATAAAAGGTTGAGTTTTCACCTACATATTTTTTTCAGACCATTAGTTCGACATTTGTGTCGCTTATATGATCAGGAGACATGTTTTTGCATATTTACGGACTTAATAAATTCAACAATGGAAGTGAGATTAATAAACGTTTACTTACCTTTGGATCAAGAGTTAAAAATATGTGGTAAAAACATGCTGTGTGCTATAGATTTTGTACGATAATACAATAATCGAACCCAACGTAAGATACAAAATCTGAAGCGGTTGTTTCATTTAATGTCACATACATTACCTTTTTAAGTGCAAAGTGTATAACGAGTGAAAATATTTATTATGGTATTAATAGTATTAACAGCAAACACTTTCCATAGTTAATATGGAAACAGTAGATAATTAAAAGTGATTCAGAAATAATAAAAGTAAAGCAATTCGGAACTCACCAAGGCTGATAAATTACTCTTCATTTTTATCTAAAAAAGAAACGAGGTATTTTTTAAATGTATTGCCCAATAATTAGTTATATTAAACAAATGGTAATATATAAATGACCACGCGGGTGATGACAAAACTTCATCCGAAATTCGAATGTGATTCAAGTGTCATTTGCTGTTTTCTAACGAATTGGATTTTACAATAATAAATTCAAACGTTTGCATTCTTTTATTTAATGCCGGCTTATGTGCAGTTTGAAATTAGCTGAGACAAACCGTAAAAAATACGCCGTTTAACAGGGATGTCCTGGGGTTGAGTGGTGTATATTTTCACCTACCAAATCTCCACAGCATCAAGTGGAATCGACAGTAAGGTTGACACAACGACCTTGGACTCGATGCTGAGTGAAATAAACTATCGATTCTAAAGTGGTTCGTACAACTATCCGAAGACAGTAGCTGCTAGACTGATATGACCAGAAACTCGACCTTAGCCAAGATCCTAAATAAGCAGTGCATTTCAAAACTATCAGCAGAGCGAAATTTAACACGATAATAGGCTTAAGATCAAAATTTTGTCTTAACCACCGCTTTGCGTCGTTTAGTTTCATACTGCAACGAATAGAAATTTCTTGAGTACGTTAAAGGGCTAATTAAAGCTCGTGTTTATATTCTGCCGTCAAAACAACATTGTCAGCTTATTCTATTTCAAGAAGCCGAACATCACCACTACCGACCTTTACTCTTAAGTGTTTTTTGATTACTTTATCAAAGACTGCGTTGACAACATAATTAATCAGGTTGGCAGCAATGAAATATTCTTTTTGAATGTTAAATCCATTTGCAATAGTTTAAGATTGAACTTTACTAGTGCGAATACAAAATACGATGTATCATTATATATATATATATATATATATATATATATATATATATATATATATATATATATATATATCAAATAAATTTGGACGCAACGTCCTCGATAAGCATAGCTGGAAGTAGACTTTCACGCAATACAAAATAAATAGCGATTGGGTATTATAATAAAATAACAACGATGCAACACTGAAATCGGAGGGCATCTCAAGTGTGCATGAGTTAAACCCACTCGTCCAATTTCTTTATCAGAACTCGTCCTGGGTTGAATCAGTTTGCTTTTCTCGCTCGTTACCAATCTTTATAAGGATTACAGAATTAGCAAAACTTTGATGTTGCACAAAGGAATCTGTTAAAAAGTAAAGGCTAACCAAGTGACATTAGTTAGTATATATTTGAAAGTTGTGTTTAGTGTGCGGCTGGTTGGCTCAGTGGTTAGAGCACCAGATTCCGAAGCAGTGGCTCTCATGTTCGAGCACTGTCCGATACAAATTCGTGCTAGTACGTGATGAGTTCCCAATAAGGACGAAACCGGTCTACTGGATGAATTGCCTTTTAAGTTCGGCAAGGTGGCTCAGTGGTTAGAGCACCAGATTTCCAAGCAGACGTGCCCAGGTTGAAACCGTGTCCGTGGCCAATTATGGACAGTACATGATGAGTTCCTAATAATGACAAAACCAAGCTACTGAATCAATTTCATTTTTCACTCTATACAATACATTGCTTATACTGATAAATGTGTGTATATAATGGGTCAGATATTTATATCAAGATCGCAACCTTGATTAAATATAATTTGAAAAAAGTGTTATTGTCACCTTTTACTTGATGGGCTCCAGATTTGCAATCCTTCAATAATTTGTGATTGCGCTCTCTGTCATAGATCAAGTTAAGTAATGCGGAATTATAATAAAACGATATCATTCACATTTTTAAATAATCCATTAACATAAGTTATAACAAGTTAATACTATTTGGCCAAGTTGCGTTCTGTCCCACCTGTTCCATATAAAAGTAAATAAAGGCACTAATAAACAAACAAATAAAGCTGTGATTGTAATGTAATTAATTCTAATTATATTTGCACTTTAAATTAAATTTGTTCATTATCCTTAATATTTTTTAATAGTAATTTTGCGTTTAGTAATAATGAAAATTAGTGCTTCATTTCGTTTCAAATCTACACTATGTCTGCCAATATTAAGTAGAATGAACACTTTTTTATAATAATAAAAACAATTTTGACTAATTAGAATTTCAACCTTATAAAATAACATTATTATATATTACATATAATAAAAGTTCTAGATTCTATGTTTCTTTTTTTTATATATATAATACAACAAGTTTCCTTCAATATTTTCAAATAGCAGTAATATTTCGCTAATTTATTTAAAATTAAATTCAAAAATGCACTGGAACTTAGCGATGCAAACAATGTTCCATTATATAAAATTATTTAAATTTCTTAATTAAGCATTTCTATTGTTTGATTTATTAATATTATTAATTAGATTTTTATTTAATAAGCATGATATTTTTCTTTTATGTATTAATTTATAATATTTATCATGAGTGTAACGTACGGGTAATGCGTTTGCATACAACTGAATATGTAGCAAATTCTATAACGTGAACCTCGCAATTCAGCATTTAATAAAACATTTACGTGAATTTGTCCTTAATACATTAGTTGGACGAAGTTAAATAAATAGTAAAATAAAGATTCAATGCAAGTCATAATACACTTCCTGTGTGCATAGATAAGTTTATTTCTTACATTCAAGATCCATTTCTATCTTGTTTATTCCTCAAGCATTCACAAATGAATATATATATATATATATATATATATATATATATATATATTAGGCTAAAGAAGCAGAAAATTGTATGGGGAAAGACTGTGAAATAAGGAAACGAATAATCATTTTTTGCCAAAACTCTTGTTCAAGTTCAGTGCTCAAACAAGCTCTTAACGTTTGCATGGTTGGCGACGGAATTGCTCATCTACAGAGCTTTGTATGTTGCTAACTCATCTCAGTTATTGCATTTGACAATTTTCTTATACACTACATCTGGAGAACATATGTGCGAGGTTTCACCGAAATTTTGAGCAATTGCAGACTTCTATGCAACATTGGATTTAAATGGGGCTTTTAGGTTTCAATGTTATTTTATTCGAATAAATAACTGTCTGTTCGATCGGCCCGCTTAAGTTTATCAACCAATTGCACACTTGCATGTAAATAATATGTGGGATCTACGTTAATGACAGATTCCCATTAACTGCTTTTACTGCTTCGGTTTTATAAAAAGCACAACGTCCTGCTATTTGAAAAACGGAGAAGTCCACCGGGCTACCAAATGCCCTGTCTGTATTTTATGATATGCTGATTTAACCTAGAATTTAGTTAATCTTCATATAAACCTTTGGTGCATTTATTGATGGATAAGATTGGCTGGCTGCCTTTATTTCGTTCGATGAACAAAAATTCACACATGTATTTGAAACTTTAAACTATGAAGAAATCAGAATAAAATATTTTTTGCGGAGCATATATCGTTATCTGTTGCATTTAAATAGATTCAGACAGATTTGTCTTCTTTCATCTACTGTAATGTCAACTAGGCTAGATGTTATATAAAATTTAATAAATCTAACTGGATAAGATTCTTCTTTTTGATCTACATAATGTGCACCAATTCATTTTTGAACTTGTGCTCAATGCTATTCAAACTAATTCCGTTATCTATGTTGTTCACCAGGTGCAGCTTTTAAAACTTATGAGCGTTGCTTTTGTAATGAATAAACTGTCCATTAACGTGAATTTTCGGTGTTTAAATCTTGACAAACATTTCCCATTTGTTCCCTCTTATTTAAAATTATAGTTAGATCGAATTCTTTTACTTGTTCTAAGCTTGGTCTGGTATAATAAATCAGCAGATACACCTTATATATTTAATTTAGTTTATATGTTTATTTGAAATTCTTTTCGTCAATTCGCTTCACGTGGTTCAAGCAAACATCTTCTTAGGAAGGCTGTATACAAGTTCCCATGGTAACAGCAATGAACTGTCAAAAGTTACAACCTATAACAAAAATTCAAAGCTAACGTGTCGGTCGATCTCATGTTCCATAGGGTTTTTCAAGAAGTTAGGGAAAAAGATCGCAGTATATAATTACACCAGTCTAATATAATGATGCCTTATTTTCTGATAACTATGAAGTACTTACTTTACTTTACTGCGGCTGACTCCTTTTGGAGGATAAGCCGGCTCCATTGAATTGTGACATTTCATGGAGTTTCTTGGGAATTTGGTACAAGTGGTGTCCCCTCACCACTCGGCTTTTTGTTCGAGGACGCACCTCTAGCCTTTGCACATCCAAGCGCAGTTTGCAAGGCAGCAGTAAGTTGCATGGTTGCTGGTGGCTGTTGAGAGCTCATTCGCCATTCGGAAGTACGGGGTACTGTCCAGGAGTCCATGTAATCCTGTGGCTTTTGAACCCTTTTGTGGCGGGGAACACACGCCGAGTCATGGTGCCGTCGTCGGGCTCATGTGGTATTTATAGGAGATCCGATTGCCGGTCGGAAATCCACCACGCCCTGGTGACACCACCGCCATAGCCCCGTTAGCCCATGTACGATCGGCCATCGAGACATGGTTGACACCGTCGTACCATAAATGGGCACTAGTTTATTCATTCCTAGTGAGTGATTGGGATTGTGCTATTCTGGTCTTCCTCCATAGGCCTGTCCGGCATACAAAATTCTAGAAGAAATTAAGCCCCACTAGTAAGGCACAATGAGCGATAAAGTACACAAACCGATAGTGCAAAGCGATAATAAACGTTTGTCTAATATTTCTACCCTAGTAAAATGTGTACGGACAATGCTAATACGTTTAGTAACCTTATTGTTTGAGTGGAGAAATGTTTCTCCTGCCTATTTTTTTTCATTTTAAGATATATTTAAGTTTAAGAGTTTATGATACTTGGATTTTTTCTGACAAAGTAAAAACTTGGCATAACTGGTAGTTCACTATTGCCATTATTGGCAACGGGATTGTAAGATACGTTGAGCTTTTTTATCAATTAGCTTTCCACAAAGCCTCATGGGATTTATGCTGAATATTTCAGTCGGATTTTATTGTATATGTGAAAGTGTGTATGCTTAAATAGACTGTCTGTATAACCTAGCGATTGCGGATGAAATTTAAAGTAATCCATCAACTTGACCACGTTTATTCCAGTATAAGGATTCTCCGATTGCTAGCTAAACATAGAAAATATGATTAGCTTATTCAAAGCGACAACTCTACATAAGAACCCTACAGAAACTGCATATTGAACATATTTATATGCCCACGACCGAAATTTTTAATCCTTTTCTGTAGAATTCTATCACCAGTGGGTGTTTCATTCAGTTTATTTGTTAAATAACAATAAAATAGGCCCTATTCGCATAATTTTGAAGTTGGCATAATCCGTGTTTGCCAATAAGCTATTCTTTGCTATCTTTTAAATCATTTAAGTTACCACTACACATTTGAACATAGAATTACATATCACACACTTCAGTTTAATTTTATACTGCGCTCATTTATTTAATTTCCAAATTACAAATAAATTAATCTGGCAGAATTATTTTTTTATTATTATTATTATCATTATTAATATTATTATTATTAATAATAATATTAATATTATTACGTGTACAGCATAAAGCAAAATAATAGTTTTTCAAATTTCTAAGTTTTCTAGCAATAAATCTTGTTTTCTATGAATGCATAAATAAAACAGTAATAAAGCTAATAAGCCGACCTTCAGGACAAAAAATTACTATTGAGTCTGCGAATTCTCGAGATAAAAGGATTTTGAAGTCACATCAACATCCTCGCTTAAAAACTAAGTTTATTTTATGTTTGTGTACCTTGGGGTGAGTGTAAAAATACTTTTAGGACATAAATTTCTCACGAATACCTGAGAAAATATGAAGCATATAATGTATGCAAAAGTATCAATCTAAAATATATTTTTTAATCTTCTTCAAGATAATTTTTTAAATGTGTAGACATTCAAATAAGAATTAATATGTATTTTACTTATAAATAAATATATAACTAGATAGATGGATAGATCGACACTGTTAGTAACAAAGAGATTGGTTTCCGTAAGGACGGATTAATTTAAATTGTAAAAACAAAAGGTTCATTAACTAACTTTTATATGGATAAAAATATTGAATAAAAACCTATCAAATCTTCATTGAAATGAAGAGTAACATATAAGCAATTATGCAAAGCGGTACAAGGATAAATTGACGTCAGTTTATATAAAACGATATTCAACAAAATCATAGTATATATAATTATACAATATAAGATATACATATATATATATATATACGGAACAAACTATATGTAAACTAAGGCAGCAAATACAGTTCATCGACTGAACTGGTTTCGATCTTATTTGGCTCTCATTAGCGTTTGCCAAATTTGATGCTGCCGAGATTCAACTTCTAAATCATTTGATTGAAAGCCTACCAGTTCAACCCCTACGCCACCGAAACCACGCATTTCATGCTAACTAAAGGTAATTAGTAAATATACTTTACGTGCAAGACACTTTAATAAAATTTATTCTCAATCTTACGCAGTTTTTATTTAAATCAACATATTTATAATTAAATACTATGATTACACTTTATTTCATTGAAATTCCTGCGGATGGCATGACTTTTGTCTTATGAGATCAATTTGCGAATGACATTTTAGTGGAGTTACATATCAAAAAGTCTGACAAATAGCGTAAATGATGATAAAACTGAAATATGTAAGCAATGCTTTCTTCCGGTTGTGCAGAGGATTATTTGTAAAAAACTAAACCAAATGCCTTCAAGTTTAACTCAGAGCCGCGCAATTTCTGGGAACTACAGATGAACGTTAAAGGATGATAAATCTCGTATAGTAGACAAGTTGCTTTTTGTATTATATATATATATATATATATATATATATATATATATATGTTACGTTAGACAAAATCGAAAATTAATCAAAAATAAATTCATTGTTATTTGGTATATAGAAATACATAGATAAATAGACAAATAAATTCGTTGTTTATTAGTGCGCCTATGAACAAATTAGATAATATTGGAATATTAGGTTAAACCAAATTTAGCATGAACGACAGGTATAACCTCGTATGCACATTCATTTTGTGATTACTGGCGGATGTCAGTTAAGACCAATTACACTTCACCCATTATGAAGTGGAGCTAACCACATAGTTCTCTACAATGCGAATTCTAAGCCTCATTATATATATAAATATATATATATATATATATATATATATATATATACAAAAGAACTGTACAGGTATCAAGTCTACCGCTGTTGCATCACTACCTAATACCAACACTATGATTGCCGTAAGACTACATGGTATCCACATTATGGTTTCCGAGTTGGTCAGTGGCATCAACATAATGGATTTAAAATACATAAACGTTCACCAATATTGATATATACTACTACTTCTGAAAACCTGTTATTCCGGAAAACCCAAAAAACTGACCCACCTAGTAACAAATTAGTTTAAATATGACAGGATTGGTAAACCAAAGACAACATGAACAAAACGCATAATTTAATGTACATTCGTTTCGCTCTTACTGACGGCTCATCAGTAGAACGCGGTACTGCGCCCCGTACACACATAATATTTGCATAAGGATTGTGGGACAATTGGACGATAGAAAATCCCATACGAATGTGTAAACCAGCAGTATTGGATATTACTTTATATATATGTATATATATATATATATATATATATATATATATATATATATACGTCTGTAAATAGTAACAAAACTTTGATTTTTGATTCAGTATCTTATCATCATTATCATCACCACCATTTCTCTGCTCATTATCTTAATTATCAACAATAACATAAACAAAAATCCAACTACAACAGTCAAAACAATTCTCTAAATCAAGTTTGCGAGTTTGAAGTAAACACCAATCTCATTATATTTAACCAGTCGTCAAACAACATAGCAAAAATACTGCCAGTCGACGAAAGGTTAAGTACAAAGTAATTGGTGTTTAATTCAAGCTCGCAAACTTGATTTAAATAATTGTTAACACCACCCGCGTAATCAATTAATGTTTAATTAGCCAAAAAAATATATTAGCATTATCCTCCTAAACATTCGAATTGAAAAATTTCATTTCTGCCGAATACGTTTGGCAAAATGAAATTCAATATAACAATAATATTCTTTGGAAGTTATTATTAGCGTCTCAGATTTAGAGGCTGTGAACTGCATGTATTTCAAGTACCTGGACAAAATTTTTGTTACCATATCACATTACAATATTATCTTCTTAGTTCATGTTAACTAAGTTCAGCTCATAATAGCCTATTATATATTATTGAACAATTATGCAGAATGTGGGCATCCCTATCAAACACTCCTGATGTTGGTAAAATTTAGCAATTTTTCATTTTAGAATGCGAAGTCAACAGAAGATTTATTAAAAAACTTCGGTAATATTTATAAATATATCAGACAGACCGTTTGTCTGTCGAATATTCAAGAAATGTTTGTAATGCTCTGAAGTAAATTCACGCTTAAAACCTAGAAATACGTATGTTGTTGGACGGCGAAATACATTAAGTTTATCAAGTAATTTCATTTCGTTCACCACATTAGGTAGAAAATCTCCTCTTTGACTGAATCTTGTCTCTTCTTTTACAATATGTGCGTCAAGCAAAAGGTTGTAAAAGCAGATTTTATTGACGGATGTTCTGAAACACAACTCTGTTCAAGCTTAATAACACAATGTTTTTTGTACGAATTAAAATTTAGTTTATTAAAGGTGGGACTATTTTTCAACTCGCCCTTAGCAAATGGTGAGTTCTCTTTAGTCCAAAAAGTAAGCATTAAGTTAATCACTGGTATATTTAAATAAGGTCTGTTACAGAAAATCTAGAGCGGTCGTTTTGATAAAGGTTAAGAGTCAAAATTGCATTCTCTATTTCCTAATCGGACGGCGGTTTGAGATGAGCATTCCACATTGTTGATGCCAGCATACTTGCGCGTATCTGAACTAAACAAAGTAAGCAAGAGTATCATTTTTACATTTTAATCTCACCAATCAAGACGACAATTTATGTCGATTATGAAATAGCAGTAAAAAATCTTTTAATGTTCTGACGTCTGTTCATTTTTTCACAGAATTTATGCCAATAATTAGAAACAAACATCTGTTGTTATATTATGCATATACTTCCATTACTTGAGCCATTCTAATCCAGATAGCTTTTACATCTGCCTTCACACTTTATCGAAGTTGGAGCCCAATGGATCCCCTGGTATTTTTATAAGCAGAATAAGCATCAGTTTCACGAACCTCTACCGAGTTCTAAAGATTTATTTTACAGAAACTACAATGCCACATATTTAATCACCTGTCATTTGCATTGTAGATCTTGTCATTGTTCACAGTTTAATAGAATTTTCCCAAGTAAGAACAATCAATTCATAATTTACAAAATCTTAATGCTTTAGCTATTATAAAGGTTTCTCTAATTTACTGACATATATCATAAGCTCAAATTTAATTACCTTACCAAAAATTTGAATACAGAATTTAAATATTTTTTAAACATTTATTGCTCTATAAAAAGTGTCATCCTGCCGGACGCATGATATCCCAACAACAAATTCAACATGCTTATTTAAATTACATATGTGTTGTTGCAGAACATGTATATATATATATATATATATATATATATATATATATATATATAAATGTATATATGTGTGTGTGAGAACAAAACAACGTACTGCATGGAATAACATTTATTAATAAATCTTCTTTCTACCAGTATCTACAGCCCTTATTCTGGATTCGTTAATACATTCGTTCATCCAATCCCAACTGTACATTTTTCGGAACCAATACCCTCTTTGTTATGTCAAGCTTAGTTTTGCGTAGTTTAGCCTACTCCTTTTGCGTAACGTCATTTGGTGTGTCATCGCTTTCATTGTAATTGCAACCGTAATTGATGGGTGTGTCGTATTTTGCGAAACGTAGGCTATTTTTGAAGGCCTGTCAGTTATGTCTTTGTTCCAGTCCAATTTAATTTCTTTTTGAATTATTTTCTGCACGTTTAAGCAGAGCTTCAGCTTATTAATTGCAATAGCTTCAAAAGCCAGAAGCATTTTTTCTGTTTTTGCCTTGTACAGAACTGAAAAATTTTTACTACTAACAGCATGAACTGTGAGTAGTACATGCTCGCAAATTGCTGATTTTTGTGCAGGAGCTGCACCCCTCTTAGATAGTTTTTGAGGGAGATGCTGATTTATTCTAGTTTCGAGCCTCTTTTTTGATCTGCCGATGTACTGAGCGTTGCAGGTACATTGAAATTTGTATACAGACAAAGGTGTTGACGTCACAGAGAGGCTATCTTTTTCATTCGTGCGCATCAGTTTTGTTGCGTTGAACACCACTCTCACCTGTATTGATGGAAACTGTGCTTTAGTCGCTCGAACTACTTTTCTATTGAAGATCTCAGCTGGAAGATCACCTCCAAAGGGAACACTAAGCGTTACTCTCTGGGGTGTTTTGTTTTCCTCCAAATTGGTCTCGATTTCGTTGCGTTGCCGCAAAGTGTATTCGATGAACCAATCCGGATAGCCACTATTTATCAACGCTTCGCGAAGCCAATTTAGCTCTAATTCAATTTTGTTCGGTGAACAAATCCTGCGGATTCGTGTGCCAAAATTTATTATCAGGTACCTTTTGTACGCCATTGGCATACTACTGAAATAATGGATATACAGCCCAGTCAAGATTTATTTCTTGTGAACTTACCTTGAGATGGTACCTTCTTCATCTCTCGTTATTCCTACTTCTAGGGCACACCCATCAATTACAATGAAAGCGATGACACACCACATGACGTTACGCAAAAGGAGTGGTCTAAATTGTGCAAAACAAAGACTGACATAGCGAGGAGGGATTGGTTACGACAAATGTACAGCTGGGATTGGATGAACGAATATATTAGCGAATCCAGAAAAATTGCTGTAGATACTGGTAGAAATAAGAGTTATTAATAAATGTTATTCCATGGAATAAAGGTTGCATTGCCGAAGATGTTACATAAAGTCAGCATCACTACTGCAGGTTTAAGCATTCATATAGGAGATTGTACGGTAAACATTTCCCACGTTCATGACCCAAATGTGTAGTGTGTAGAAGGCGTAATAACGGCTCCTACTGATGAGTCGCCAGTAAGCACGAAACGAATGTGCACATGAGATTATACGTTCCGTTCATGCTGTTTTGGTTTATCCTTCTGGTCATATTTGAACTAATTTGATACTGGTTGCGCAACACCTAATACTCTAGTGCATATATATTATCTGACACAAACATTATTTAATCTACAATAAAGTTTGGGCAGAAAATTACAATCACTAACTTGCACTCGACAAAATTCATTTAAATTTACTTATTAAAAAACAATTTTAAAAGAACACGTTTTCATAAAATTTATCCATACTACACTAAAAATTAGTACTTCTAAACTTTTAAATATATATATATATATATATATATATATATATATATATATATATATATAACTTACATTATTTTTCTGTATTCTTGGTTGAAAAAGAATTAAAATTATTAAGAAATGATTTTTTTAATACCAAAGAAAATTGTGAACGTTAACTAGCTATTAAATTGTATATGAGATATTTATTATCTAAATTTACTTTTGTTAACCTGTCATTCAAAGTTAATCGCTAGAGCATAAACATATATGGGAATTATTCCTGGATTTGGTTTAATAACTATCTTGTATTTTTATAAGTCCATTATGATTTTTAAAAAAATAAAATTACGTACTTACAATCCGGAAAATAAACCCGGATAAATTACGCCGCAACAGACGACTTAACAAAACGTTAAATTTTATCATCAACTGTAGCATGAATGGCGCACGGATAAACACATCCGCTGCAAAGAAAATAATTAATAAAATTAGGATTGAATTTTAGCTCTCCGCGACAAACAGTAGCTAACCAGCAAGTATCTTGTTGAACTGAATTTATCACCCACTTGCACCAATCAATAATGTTAAAGAATAATGGCGTGATTCAATCAAACATTTTGAATTGATAGATTAAACCTATATTTATACAATAAATAATAAATATATACTGAACTTGTTTCAACCCTATTAAGCACTAATCAAAATTTGCGTGAATTAACACAGTGGGGATTAAAAAATGAAAGTATTTGGTACGGTAATAAATAATTCATTTCCTGCACCAGAGAAGCCACGCGTTGTTTCTCATGTCCACTTTAATGAACAGTTTAATTAATTATTATCCTTCTCGTCAGGTAAATACTCGCATGTATTGCTTTTAGAGCAAAATTACAGCCAACTATATAAGACTTTTCGATATAAGATACAGATCTTAAAAATTGAGAAACCAGATTTCAATGGAAAGATTTTATAATATAAAGGTTGTTGCCAAATTCTTAATGTGCAAAAGGGTGAAATGTTATTCTACGACTTAAATTGGTTTCGCAAATTATAGCTCGTATTATTTTGTTCCCCATAAGAATCAAACCGATCTAGAATTTTATGTCAACAGTTTATTTATGTTCAACTCCAGTTACTTAAATTCAAAGTTACTCAGATGAAATAATGATCCTATTGTAGTTAGAAGTATGGGCAGGCTAATCGAAACATTCGAACGAAGACAATACTCATATGAATCTACCTGAAAGTAATTCTGACAAAACATTATAAACTGACGCTTAATGCTCCTGAGATCAAAGTCCGAAGCTCTACAATTCTTTTAAATACTGATGAATGTCCTATAAGAAAGAAATTGATCTGGATGATTATTTGCATTTGATAACTTATTTGGCATTTATTTTCTCAAGAAAGCACACACACACACACACACATATATATATATATATATATATATATATAATTTAATGGAATTTAGAAAAGCAAATATTATTAACACATCGTCGATGTTTACTTTAGGCATGATTCACCAACAAGTATATTGGTTTATTATGGAATTGGAGACAGAATAACGATTTTAATCTTCCTGAGGGTCGCCTTTCTCGCTTACTGATGAGCACTAGAGAAATAGTAGTTTACGTTCATGTTGATTTAGGAATATCTTCTAAACTTGTTTCTACATAATCAAAGACTACGCCCAACACTAAATTCTGTAAACAAAGAAATTGTACATATTATGCATTTTGGCTTTGTTCGTATCCGCACTCTACGTGTAAACAGTGATAGTAATCAATTTTAATTACGCAATTTCACAATTTGTACTCGATTTTCTCTCGATTTTATATTTTCACAGACAAATGAATTTTTGTTGTGCACTCTGCAAGTCAAATTACCGCGTAACGTATTATAGAATTTATTTGATCTACAGATATCATCAAAAAATATTAAAGAACTACACTAATAGACAAAGATTTATTGTCATTAATTTCTAAAAAGCCGAAAACTATCTGTTTCGTTTAATCTTCTAACCACTGCAAATTCGTTTGTTACCAACCAATTCACTTTATTACTATAACTTTAAAAAAATTAAGTTAACAGATTGCGCAGAAATTGTTTTATATGCTTTTCAAATACTGGATCTTCATGAACACTGATTGACGCCTATTGTTTAGCATTCAGCTAATTTTATTCTATTTTCAAATGGTTTTCGAAAAACTGTCAAATTTTCGCATGGTTTGTTCCAAATAGAAAAAAAATGATAATTTAACATTTTTTGGTTGACTTTTCACGTTGCTAACTTTGTGCACAAGGTTTCTCTTCCAATTTTGCAGATTTCGTAGCTTATACAAATGCAACAATAAACAGAAGAAAGGTTTCTCAACATTTAACTGAAAGACCCAAATAAGCGAAAAACTTTCCTGACTAATTTAATATTCGGACACTTCTTTTTTTAAAAAATAAGGAGATAAAATAATAAGTTCAGTATGAATTATTGAGAAATAATCTAAAAGTTTGAAATTCTGACTTAGCCTTCATTAATACAAAATATTATAATAAGGGCAATTTTCGGATTTCGGATTGTCTGCAAAGTTTTATGTAAATATAGATTTTAGTTTGAGTCTTTCATCAGAATGATTTTTAATAATAAATAAAGCTGCTTAACTCTGTAGGTCGGGGGAGTTGCAATAAATTAAGATTGGCTATGTATAAATTATCGCAGGTTTTGTAATTGCTATTGAGGGTATACTATAATAGCCACGAAGTCAAACAGCATATTTCAGATTAATCGTGTTTTAACTTCTCTTTGTTATTACACAATGTCTTAATTATTTTTGACGTTTTGTTTAGGAAAAATTTGCTTGGATAATCAAGGGCTATTTAAGTGTTTATTAGAGAAAATAAGTATAATAAACGAACTGTTCACGTGGAAAACTTGGTCTAAGCACTAATTTGCTTCGAATAACATATCTTATGTATCTATGAGGTCATTGTATATTACACGTTTTATTTTATTATATTGTCGCATAAATTACATTTTAATTTAGCAAACTGTGCTTACGCTCATTTGGCAATGATGACAAATTTTTAACGTTTAAACCTGTCATGTCATACACGTTACTGTTTGCATCAGTTAAGTACCATACGTCGAAAATCAAAATAACCGTTTCGAACCAAAAGGAAATAATACGAATAAAAATCTCTTGGTAGAATGGAAATATTGATTTTCTCACTTGATTACTATGTTGAACGTGCAAAAACCACTTCACGAAGTAGAACAGAATTAATTAATGAAAAAGACATTTAGCACACACACACACTCTCTCATATATGCGTGTGTGTGTGTGTGTGTGTGTGTTTTAAGTGTGAATTTTGGCAAATTATTGTTTCGGAGTGTAAGCAGTTGATAATCAGTTTTTTCTCTAGTATATCAAGTATAGTATATGGTGAGTATTTTATAATCATGAATACGAAAGGTTCCAGCATATAAATCATGTGCATCTGTCTTATTCAGTAACCAAATCTATGACACTCCGGATCTGAGGCATGAATCGCCAGTAAACCTGGTACTGTTCAAATCACAATTCGAATATCATACTTATCCCATTTGAAAGTTATACTAAACTCTTAATAATTTAACTCTGATCATGCACTCTATACAACGCCATTTGTTTTAAAACGCAACGATAGAAAAATATTTTTTTCGTAAATGGTATAATTAACCAAACAAATATTTTCACATTAATCTTCCACGAAAAGTCGTATTGTGTTTACATTTATATGCAAATTTCGAACAATACTGGCAATCGTTTAAAAAAGAGTATACCTTCAGTACGCTGTAATCGATTTTTCTGTCAGCATTCAGTCTCGCTTCTGTGTGCATTCGTGTATGCTAAGCATAATTTATTTTTATTTTTTTGACATGTCTCATGCTCAACACAAGTGCTACGGGTTCCATTAGCGTTTTCTTATTTTCACACGCAAAAGCAGATTATAAAGCCTTTTGGAAAATCAAATGCATATTTCTGTGTATATCCCCGTAGTGCAATTTAAAAAAATTGCTTAATGGGTAGAATTGTTTAACTTTCGTTCAATGTTTAAATATATGCTTTCTCCTGTATATATATATATATATATATATATATATATATAGCCAATTTAAACTAAGCATTTCATAATGTATCAAACGCAATTCGTCAGGTAATCCGACTTCGTCCTTATTGGACAGTTATGAAGAACTTAAGAGAATTCTCGCAGCCCCGTTCGAGTACACGTCGCATTCACATCAAATTTCGAAAACCCAACCGCCGTGCCATCATCGTCGCGCTCTTCATGCCATTTTCAGTTCTATATAAAGTTATATTTGTTTGGTTTGTCTTTCCGTGAGGTCGAGCTCATTTCCCATCTATTTAAGGCCTAAAGTTCTTATTGAGATCCTCCAAACTTTCTTTATAATGTACAAAACTGGCCAAGTGTAAAAGTGATGTTAAATTGACCAAATAATCATACAGATTAATAATGATTATTGTTGCGCAGTGCAAGGTACTCAAACAAATGCAATCCTGTTCATGCCATGATCGAGTGAAATCCGGTCAATACTCGATAAATGCTTAAATAGAAAAACATTAGTCTACTTGAAGACACGCATTCGCGACCCTATGCAATGCTATTTAGCAGAACCCTTACATAATAATTCAATATAATCTCCTTGCCCCAGGTGGCGTGGAGCTGGTTCTCTAATAACAGATCGGAGATGCCCAGTTGGATCATTAAGTCAATTAGGTTCCAGATGACGAAACGAATGTCAAAGGAGACATAAGTTGGTATAGAATCTCAATTGTATGTAATGCGCGGCTTGAGTGGCGCAGTGAACGTGTTTCGGTTGGATTCCCGTCTGAAATAATTATGTCAAATACAAGATGAATACCCATTGAATATGAAACAAATTCAGTTGATGAATTGCATCTAATAACTTTACACTTTGCTTTTAGTATTGAACTAGTTTATTTATTGAGTTTTGTTCATAATGAGTATCTAGTAAGGAAAGAATGACTTATTTAAAAAAGTACTATAAACATATGGTAACTACGTAATGACATACAGGATCTAATTTGGCGAAATTTTGGCAGGTGAAACTTAAAAAGAGTTAACAAGAATTTTAATGTGCTTAAAAACTACACAGTAGCAAAATCGCATCATGCAAAAATCGTTCAATCATATTTTCATTTCTGATCACGCCATATCAAATACATTAATTACAATATGATAATAGAGGCATAATTTGACTAAATTTATATGCACGAAATTATTAGCAGTCATAGATACCTAGATATTTTAGTCAACATAAATTTATTTGCAATTGTGTATTAGGTGTTGCGCATCTAGTAAAATAATTAGTTCAAATATGACCAGAAGGATAAACCAAATTCAGCACGCACGGTACGTATAATCTCAAGTGAACATTTGTTTTGTGCTTACTAGCGACTCATCAGTAGGAGCCAGTACTACGCCCTATACCCACTATATATTTGGGTGAGGAATGTGGGACAATTGGACGATACAATCTCTTTTACGGCAATTCGACTTCAAAGCCAACTCGCTATATATATATATATATATATATATATATACTCTATATATATATATATACATATATATCCAACATGTAAAGGTTATGAAACCTATGGCTGTTGTGTCATTACCTGGTACCAACACTATGGTTGCCCAATCGGTACAATTACGATAGATTTTAAAGTAAGCCACAGTTCACTAAAATGGAGAATTGCAACTATATCTGAACACCTGTTATTCCAGCAGTTCTATATAAATTACACTTTACATTTTGTTTTATTTAAAATGTATACCAATCGAATTAAACGGCGCTAGGAGCTCATACATAGCGCTTTGCTAAAGGCGGTTGAACAGAAGTGTGACTTTTTTCTACTTATCAAGTAGCAGCGACAAAGGATGAAAGTTGCTAATGCAAATTTTGAGCAGAAAATAAATATTTAATATGCCAAAGTATTCATTCTGCTAGTGTAACAAAAATTATATGTAATATCTATTCCATTTGCTCGGTTACGCAGGAGATAGTTTTCAACATTATGTTACATGTCATGCAACTTTTAGTTTACTGCTTGGTAATTGAACAAGCGTTTCAGAATTTACCTCTAAACATCACTATGCATGACATTCGTGTTAGCCATGGTGTGTGTTAATAATGAAATTTGAAAAATTCATGAAATATTGTAGTATGAATAATGTAAAAATGCGTGTATACAAAACATAGCAAAAATGTTATTTCCTCTCTTGGCCTTGACTAGAATGTTAATAAAGCCTGTTTTATATAGTAAATTACAAGAAAAAAATGTGGAATATAGTTGGAGTATTTGTAAACAAATAGCAATATACAAAATGGAAAAAATGCACATGCATATATGCTCACACAAATTTCTCGAGTTTTTGTTGCAGCTGACACCATCTAAAAAGTCCAACAGCCGGTGAAATATTGTTTAGAATATAACTCGTGCATCGGCCTGATTTGAAATGCGGCAATTCTGTAAGTAGTCAAATAGGTCTGAACCAACTGAAATGATACATTCGATTTCTGACTCGTCTACAAAATACTCAGTCAATATTTGAGCACGAAATATATCCTTCGCATGGACATCTAAACGCAATTAGAAGATGAACTGCCTGTATTACCAGTATTTGATCCAGGTATAATGGCAGTAGTAAGACTGTAGGTTGAACAAGTTATATTCTTAATGAAAATTCCTTGAATACACTTTGGGAATATCATGTCGGGGATTTGTGATTTTTTACCTTGCTTATTTACTACAAAAAGGACACAAATTATGACTCTTTGGATCGCTAGTTAAACATCTGCATTGTAACTTAAATTAAACATATGCTGCGTATTATGTTTAAAAAGTTTATTTACATAAACATGAATTGTTCTTGTAATTTTGTTTCATCTATAGCAAAATTTTAGAAATTTTTTATTTTAAAATTTGTTTTGTAGCCTAAAAACGCAAATTAATTACACATTCCATGCCCAAGGCAAGTTTGTTAGTTTTATATTTGTAAAGTTGCAAAAAAAAACAGTGATATTTGCAGAAACTCAATGTAGATTAGGCAAACGTATAATTAGATTAATAGTTCACAGAAAATGACTCACTTCAAAACAAATACATTGTTATGCAATTGTGTATTAGGTGTTGCGTACCTAGTAACAAACTATTTCAAATAGTACCAGAATGATAAGTCAAATTCAGAATGAGTGATAAACGAAATCTCACGTACAAATACGTTTCCTGCGTACAGGCGTCTCATTAGTCGGAGCCGGTACTACGAACAAGGCCGGAGTGTTTTGATTTGCTGGAGTAACATGTTTTCGGAAAGAGTAGTAATTCCTAATTTTGGTGAATTTTAGCATGTAATGAAATCCATTGTGTCGACATCATTTACTCACTCGGCATTTTGACAACCATAATGTTGATACCACTGCAGGCACGTTATAAACAGTTAGTTGGCTTTGAAGTCGCATTATCGAAGTCCTTATAAGAAGTTAATTTCAATACAGCTTGCATACACCCTTGCATCTGTGAATGTACCGCCTAACTGTCCCATATCTCTTGAACAAATATATATCGCGGGTATAGGGCGTAGAAACGACTCCTACCATGTGTCGCCAATAAACACGAAACGCATGTTTAAATGAGATTTTACCTCTCGTTCATGCTGATTTTGAAGTCCTATTTGATCTTATTAGTGCAAAACTGTATATATATATATATTTATATGTTCTCCGTAATAAAAAATATGTAACTATTAGATTTTGTTACTTATTTTTGCATAATAGGTTTTGTAATTCACTTTGGTTCATTTGGGTTGTTAATATTTTATGGTTGACTGGATTTTCTCTAAAATATCCTTTGCAGGAACGTTTGCACAGAATTCACCATTGACATATGCTTGCATGACTTGATTGCACCTTGAATATTTCAATGAACTAGTTTAAATAATAAAATAATTCTGCTGTAAATTTAATCGTATTGATAAAGAAAAATGATTATATTATTTTAATAACTTGTATCGCCGTATTTCTACTCTGTTAAGTCGAAGTTAAATACTTAACCAGCCAATATTACCAATAAGCAAATTATATCTTTCGTTCAAATTACGTGTGAAATATTATGTCTTACCATAAGTTCGTACGTGAATATTGGTTTGAAATTTACAGACTTCACGTAATTTTTACGAAAAATTTTGAAGGTTAAGTCAATTTAAATAATCACGTAAAAATTGGTCTATGACGTTGCTAATTAATATAAAATAAAAGGTACGGCTATTATCACAATAAAAATGCCATATTAACATTATATACTGTATTAAATCAGCACTTTACTAATTTTCCTAGTTAATTTCTGAGCACGTATGACATATGAAATACAAGTATTGAATTTGAATTTAAATATATCTGACATTACCAGGTAAAAAATGTTTTCTGTAAATTTATTGCGAGAGAATTAATTTCTTTATACATTTTTGTCCTACTAAACATTGTAAAATATTGAAAATGCTATTCCTATACTAGAAAATGTTTTTTTCTGCTATTATTAAAATTCGAGCTCGTATTGCTACATGCAGAAGTTAAACCTTCCACAGTTTTATTCAGTGCCAAATGAATTATTTACAACTTCACGTGAACCGATTTTCACGTATAAATCGGCTCTCTTCGCAAGAAATAAATTGACCAGCATTTACAGTATATAGCCATGTGTTAGAACCACCCTCAAATAAGTTACCAGCTTGCTTTCTCTGTCATGGCTAATTTATATGTAACGCATGTCAGGTTTGAATCCATGTGTCCACTTTAAAAAAAAAACATATATACAATATTGTTTGTATGGCCTAAATGTAAAATAAAATGAAAAATTCAGACTATCTGGTAGACTACTGTTTCCTCGATACTTGACAATTCTGAATCAATAAGCAGATGTATAATTAAACGAAAAAATCTTTGCGCAGGCGGTGATTACATTTACATAAATCGAGGTTTTGATCTTTATATAAACACGTACCACATTATGTACAAACAATTTATCGGTATAAACTAAGCGTCGTATATTGTAGAAAAGGCAAATCATCTAAGACATCAGTTTTGTTCTTATTGGGAACTCTTCAAGTACTGCAGAGGAATTGCCGCGGACTGGGTTCCAAACCCGGACTTATCTTCTTCGGAGTGTGTAAATTTATCCATGAGCCAGACTGCCATACACATTACACGATTTTAAATTATATATTAGCTCATGTTTTTGGTTAGCATTTTCCCTTCATTTTGAGCTTATATGACATCTCTTTAGACCTAAAAATCAAACGGGCCACCACAAATCTTTTATTATAGATCAAACATCGCACTAAATTGGAAAGTGGTTTTGATTTGAATATTGGTATAAATAAAATTATGTAATCAATGATTGTTAGTATTATAAACGTTTATTTTATTCCCATAGCAGTAATATATGTTTTCGAAATGCCTTTATTTTGTTTCGTTTGTAATCAAGTTTAGAGGATTTTTATTATTCCAAAAACAGTTGCTTCAATGTTCATACCTCAGAAAATTGTCGTGCTCGATATTGTGTAGTACACATTTTTGGCTGTATCAGCCTTGTCAGCACTGAATAGATACCGTGGTATTGGTATTCACCTCATGCTCGCAAACGTTATTTAAATTATTTTGCGCCTAACTAGAATCACAGGGAGAGAAAACTTAAAGGGATAAAGGATTGTAAACTGTCACAACAAACCGTTAATTCTCTCAGAATTATTGGATTGAATTGTTCACTCATTACTATAATCAATGTTGCGATCTTGATATAAGCACCTAACCATGTAATTACTTAAATATGTCAATATTAACTAAGAATTTTATAGTGTAGAAAAGGCAATTCATCAAGTAGACCGCTTGCATCCTTATTGGGAACTTATCATGTACTGGCCAGGAACGTGCGGACTCGAAACTGGGCACGATTGCTTAAGAACCTGGTTCTCTAACCACTGAACAACCCTGCACGCAAACTATAAAAAATTCTCTGTCATATACTAACTAATGTAACTCAGTTTTTTTTTCTATTAAGGGGAGGTCATATGGCCTTCTTTTAGACCGAAAGTTCAAACTACCCATCCCCAATTTGTCATTACTGATGACAGATTGGGGATGGTAAATATGGAACTTTGGTTTTAAATGGATGTCATATGAGATTCACCTAAAGTAAAGAGAAGACTAACCAAGTTACATTATTTAGTATATCACCGAAAATTGTGTGCAGCGTAGTGTGCGGCAGGGTGGCTCAGTGGTTAGAGCACCATTCCGAAACAGACGTGCCCAGGTTCAACCCATGTCACGCCAAAAGCTAGTGATTAATAGAACGAAATCCAATGGTGGTCTACTGGATGAGTTCTGACATATTCTTAGTTCTTGTAAGCAATTATAGGCAGTTGCTATGATCACAGCAATTAATGAGCCCTTCACCGCCCACCAAACAATGTGTTTGATTTAGCAATATTTGAATGAAGTGTTTGCTTCTGTATTATTGTGTATAATGGATATTTTAAAAGTTTGGTTGATTCTTTTTCTCCTATTACCTGACTTGACGTTTAGTGTCAGATTATTATCTTATTCAGAAGCTCGATGAATTATCTTAATCTTAATCCTTTTAACAATATATTGGTATATATATATATATATATATATATATATATATATATATATATATATATATATATATATATAATACCCCTTTCCTTGAGCAAATAGAAAAAAGAAATTTTATCAGAAGTAAGAACCATTTCTTTCTCATATTCTTCTAAAGTATCTACAAATGCGAACCGCTTTATATTTAAATTGAAAGGCCAAACAAAATAGAAAAATGTAAACACGTAGAGAATGTGGAATAATAGACCAAAAAAACAATTGCTTGCATCACATCCTGTTCAAGCTCAATGACTAAGCATGCCCCTTCTACTTGTTTGAATTCGGCTGAAATTTGTTTATCCAGAAAGCTTAGTTTGGGGCTTACTCCTTTCCCATATTTCATTTGGTCTTGTCTTAAATGCTACGCTTGGAGAACATGTGTGTTAGGCTTCAACGATGTGTTGTGCAATTGTGGACTTCTATTCATCATTTGAATTAAAACAGTCGTTTAAGTTTCAATTTTCTCTCATTCTCAAACCAATGACAGCTTGCGGGTCAGACAGTCGGTCCAATTTTCTCTACGCTCGTGTGCATATGATTGTGCATTTTGGTGATTCTGAATTTTGCATATCTGTTTTGTCTTGTTTAAACTAATTAGCTATTAGGTACACAATACTTAAAATTTAACTGTACGATGGATTTCTCATTTTGAGGAGATATTGAATTTTTCTAAACACCAGACACCAAACCAGATAGGGATTTAGAATAAAAATAATCAGCCATTCTTTCAATGCTTATCATATGAATTCGGACAATTCCTTTGGAATGAAGTTAATCATTCTCGTGTTATAAGTGTTGTAAACATGGAGATACATTAATCAAAATGAGATTGTCTGTCGTTGTTATTCCAAGTTAAATGCAAATTCTTATAGCCAAAGCAAAAAATCATCCACCATTGTCGAATTACTACGCCTGATTTACACATGCATACAAATACGCAAAGAATTACCTCATTATTTTCGGATATGGTGCCTTAAATTATTAGTATTGGTAGGTAGCTTACTATTATAGATAAATTGGCCTTAGGCAGGAACTTATCAGCATGATAATATAATATGAAATATTCATTTCATATAAAATGCCGACAGGGCAGTTAAAACCCCAAATTATACGCAAAAAAATGTTTTATTCAAATTACATGTGACAAATCGCCAACAAATCACAACCAACATGTTTAAACGTTTATTTATTTAAGAATTAATGTTGCGAGCTTGATATATAAGCACCAATCGACCAACTATATATATATGTATATATATATATATATATATATATATATATATTCATTACTAGACATTAAGCACTGAATATTTAGTAGAGGAAAGTCATTCAGTGGACCGGATTCTTCTTTATATATATATATATGTATATATATATATATATATATATAACTCACTCTCACTATATATATATATATATATATATATATATGCATTACTAGACATTAAGCACTGAATATTTAGTAGAGGAAAGTCATTCAGTGGACCGGATTCTTCTTTATTACGAACTCATCCAGTACTGTCCTCGATTTTGCGATCGAAATAGCTCGAATCTGAGTACGTCTGCTTCGGTCTCTGTACGTCTAACCACTGAGCCACCTTGTTGCACATTACACACAAATTTAAATAATATACTAAATTGTGCTCTTGTGGAAGCGGAAGAATAGCGCCGTCGATAGAGTCACCGACGGCTAAAAAAATGGGCTTCGCTTCAAACCCCGAACACGGCACACCTTTGGAAAGTACTTGATGAGAAACCATGAGGAAATGCGCTTGTCTACTGGTTGAATTGCTTTTGCTACCTTTATCGATGTTTATTTTATATTGACACATGTATATATAATGGGATTGGTGCTTATATAAAGCTCGCAAACTTGATTTAAATAATTGTTATCACCAACAGCGCATATAAAAATTATCTTTATCCCTTAAAGTGAGAATAGATCATCTTATTTTAAAGCATGTTAAAATTCTTTGTTGTAGAAAAGAGATTTATTTGGAACACATTTCTAAATTGTAATAAATATGAGCAAATATAAAATCACAAATTGCTCGTGTGGTGTCAACAGTTATTTAATTCAGATTTTGGTATGTTATATATGAACAAATCCCGTATTATTTCACCTGAAGCATAACACTTTAAAACTAACATCATTCATGATCGTGCTAAATTGGCACATATATATACTATATATATATATATATATATATATATATATATATATATATGAGTATAAAGTTATGCATTGTGTAAGAAATTAGCAAGGAAATTTATCCAGCAGACGGGTTTCTTTCGTATTGGGAACTCGCCAAATACTGTCGATCAGACTGGCAACAAACTGAAGTAGAAACGTTTGCACAAATGACATCATTATCATAATTACATTTAAAAGAAATTCTTTAAGAAGTGAGCGATCTACGCTGTAATTTGCATACCCTGTATGATTACCAAGACGAAAATATAGAACTCATTCTCCCATTTTGTTCACCAAAGTATATAGTGATTAAGGTGTGTAATACCGTCCCCTACTGATGAGTCATCCGTAAGCACGAAACAAATGCGGACAGGATATTACAGCTTCCGTTCCTGCTGACTTGGATTTACTCTTCTGGTCATATTTGAACTCATTCTTTACTGGGTGCGCGAACCTAATACACAATTGCATATATATTAGCTTTCATTTACAAACAAAATCTATATACAACTCATGACTAGTTTGTATACGTATTGATCAACAAAGCTAAATCCCAGTTCTCAAGCATCTCCTAAAAGCGCACAGACAAGCAGAGTGACACATTCTCACGCACGGGATGCAAACACGCGACGAACTAAGAAAAATAAACATGAGGAAAACTAAAAAAACAGAACCCTGTCCGCAGCAAATTCTGGAAAGTACATGATGAGTTCCCAGTAAAGGCTAACCCGGTCTACTGGATGAAATGACTCACCAACACTAAGCAATGCTTTGTTTATTCTAACATTTGCATGTACATAAAGGATAAAGTCTTTTAATCAAGAACGCAACCTCGATTAATATTAATTGTTATCACTGCCCGCGCTACCAATGTTCGTTTTAGCAGAGTAGTACATATTCACTTAATCAAATGGAAGCCTAGAAGGGATTTTTTATTAAAAAGTAATTTGCACACACACACACACACACACACACACTTATATATATATATATATATATATATATATCTTTCACTGCCTATATATATATAAACTGTACCCGATCTCAGACCATAACATAGCAAGGTGACAATTTTACTTCATTTTGCAGATTTCATTTCATTTCCGGTTTCTGTGACATAAAATTCTACTAAAAGCTTATTTAGATTCCACGTTGCAAATTATTTATCATTAATCATGTGTACTTCGGTGAATATGTCTTGGGTGTAATAAGGAAGCTTTTGATTTTTGCATTAATTCTTTATCTATGGAAACAAAAACCTCCAAAGAAGTGGAGCAAAACAATTGTTTAATAATATTTACAAATTTCGTTTAATTAGATTTGTTGGTTGAGATTCTTAGCTGATTTACCGTTACGCTCAACCGCCAGTTACAGATGGTTAGTTATTAACTCAATCATTAAATCGGTTTTTGTTTTATTGCGGTTGTCCACCTGAGCGACTGGTGTGGCCGCACGTTTCAAACTACTGATGGTCGCAGTTTGCGTCATTGGCTTGGCTATAACCGTGCCGGTGCTTTCTACTTCCGCGTGCACCTACAACAGTGTGAGGTAAAAAGTGGTCTAACAGCGCTTCAACAACTAAATTAAACTGGCTAAACCGCGTGCAAAATGGGGCTGCCTATAAATGCCTGTTTGAGACTGCCAACTGACCAGGTTCGGGCGCACCTCTTCGCCAATTGAAATGTGCTACAAATTAATCTTTGCCCTATTGTGTGTACCGAATGATTGAGGTGTTGCAGTTTCAGTGATCTACGTGATTTTTACAAATTTCATTACGGTGTTTATGATTTTAATGACAAATAGAAGAACACTAATAATGTCGTTTTCTCAATGACTAAACATGTCTAATTTTCAGTTAAATACTGTTTGTTGCGAAGAACTAATATATATGCAAGAATTAATGTCAGGTTTGCGAACCTAATTAGTTCGAGTTGTGACCAAGGATAAACCAAGGCAGCGAACGCGGAAAGTATAATAATCTCATGCCACATTCGTTTCCGTGCTTACTGGCATTTTGACTCATCAGTAGGAGCCAGTATTACACATGCCCCCAACACCACTATATATTCGGTAGAAAGAATGTGGGAATATGGGGATAGTTAACTGAACAATTTATTCCACGCTCAATTTCATTTGCATATGTGTCTACGTTAAATGATGCAGTGTTTTTTGTCTGATGCCGTTTTCTTATAACATCTTTGCTAGTTTTCTCTACGTTAAGCTGATTATTGATGAGCTACTTGCAGCTAGGAATCACATTTTTAAAGCTGTCTACGCTTTTAGAACTAATTGGGCAAATATGTGCATTACGTCTAATATATTTAAGCATTTATTGTAACTGTTTCACGTTTTTATCAAACATCAAATCTTGTGTTCGTTTTCATCGCAATTTCCTTTACTTCGTGTAAGAAATGCTGGCTACAAATGCATGGCAATACCTTGAGCGCAATGGCAGTTCCGGACATAAATTCTCTATCCCGTTATTGAAATAAATCCGTTATCGTTACGTTGCAGATACGATGTATTAGAAATTCAAAATTCTAAATGGGATTTGCAGTATTTAACTGCCAAAAATATGCAAAATTTTCGTGCAAGCAGGATAAGGTTATGCGTAGATGAGCTTCTGTTCGCTGAAATCAAATCAAAACATTATTAGCTGGTTCTTGTCATTGTAGTTTAGCGTATTATAAGAGGGTTTGTAAGTTTTCTCGTTCTTAAACATATATTTCTTTGTGAAAAACGTATGCGATCTATTTATTTGTTATCTATCTTGTTGAGTCGTGTAGGTTTAGTATACAAATTGTCAGGTAACTGACATAATCATTATTATAATCAAGGTTGCGGTCTTGATTTAAACACCTGACCCATTAATTACTTACATATGTCAGTATAAGCTGAGAATTGTATAGTGTAGAAAAGGCAATTCATCCAGTAGACTGGTTTCGTCCTTATTGGGAACTCATCATGTACTGGCCAGAATTTGCCGCAGATAGGACTCGAATCTAGGCACGTCTGCTTCGGAATCTGGTGCTCTAACCACTGAGCCATTCTGCCGCACTCAGTGGTTAAAGCACTGAATTCAGCTGTATCTGTGGTCCTGTCCACGTAAATTCATACAATCTCAACCAGTGGCCCAATTCTTGTGACATATATGTCAGCGAACTGGCCTTGTTATATATTATCACCACCCGCGCAACCAATGTTCGTTTAATTATATAAATGACATAATCATTGATTTGACTTGTTTTAATTGAATGGTTGTTATACCAGATAGGCTTAAAAATGATGTACTACTGACGTCAGTCTATTGCGGGCTTAATCTCGTGAAGAAGGCATGCATGATTTGGTGTGGATCTTGTTTAATGTCGGGATTATATATCATTTCGTTTAAACATAGCTCTAAAGCCTAGCAAATAAAACGCTTACTTCAGGCAAAATGTGGATTAGGTTGTTAATGTTGCTGCTTTTGTTGAAAGTCCAGATAATTCAAATTGTTCCTTAACGTATTCACAATATCAAGATAAATATTGATAGCGTGGGATATGCTTTTATTGGGGGCCATAGTCAGATCATGTATGAAACACATATTAAACATAAAAGTGCGACACAATATACCTTTAATTACCACTGCACAGTAGACTGATTACGAAATCCAATCATGACATTCTGCACGCTATAGAAAGTTATTTTGGTAATGAAAACACGTCTCAATAAAACATCTTTTAAAACAATATTTCAAAACTCTTAACGCGAAACCCAATGATGGCATAATTCACGCTATTTATATCTATTCTATATCGTAGGTATATTGTAACTGGATATATTTAGAATATAAAAATGTAGTTCTATGACGAATTTCAAGGAAAAAATCAATGTTTTACCCTTTTATGCATACACTTACTTACTTATGTTATTTTAATATGAAATTTAAAAGTCGCTTATAACAGCAGTATTGATTTTATAAATGAAATAAAGCCAAACCTAAACTAATTATTGAAGATACATATGTTTACAATGGAGCAATAAATCACACAAATATAAAATATATAAAACAACAGATTTCATTAATTATAAAAAGATTGCGAACTTGACATAAGCATTTGACACATTAAGTACATACCTCAGTCAGTAAAAACAAAAGAATTGCATAGTACAGAAAAGGCAATTCATCCAGTAGACCAGTTTCGTCCTTATTGGGAACTTATTAAGTTCTGTCCATAATTTGCCGACAGCAGGAATCGAACCTGTGCATGTCTGTTTCGAAATATGCTGCTGTAACTATTGAGACACCCATATGCACTCTACACACAAGTTTCAGTCATATACTTACTAATGTAAATGGGTTAGTTTTTTTAATTTTAGATAGAGCTCATATGGCATCCAGATAGACGCAAATTTCCAACTAAACATACCAAAACCTGTCATTGCTGAACAGACACAACACTGGAGGCGAAACTGGTTCTTTAAATAAACATTTATATAATTAAACGAAAATTGGCTGCGCGGGCGGTGATAACATTTAATATAATTAAGGTTGCGAACTTGATATATGTATTTAACAATAATTGATTGCGCGGGTGGTGGTAACAATTCTTTAAATCAAGTTTGCGAGCTTGAAGTAAACACCAATCCCATTTTTTTTAACCAGTCGTCGAACAACATACCGCGGCTGGCGGTAGTTTTGTTATCTTGTTCGACGACTGGTTAAATACAATGGGGATTGGTGTTTACTTCAAGCTCGCAAACTTGATTTAAAGAATTGATATATGTATGTATGTATACATATTTAATTGGTCAGGTGTATATATCAAGCTTGATTAAAGCAAATGCTTTTCCCGCTCGTGCAACCAATATTCGTTTCATTTTATATATTCATTTCAATACTACTTCCACACGTAGTGTGGTGCCTGTTCAGTAAAGACAGATTTGGGATGGTTAGTCTGAAATTTGTGTCTAAATGGATGCCTTATGTGCTCCACAGAAAAAGGGAAAAAAACTAACCAAGTTACATTAGTTAGTATATGACTGAAAATTGTGTATGTGCGGCAATGTGGCTCAGTGGTTAGAGCACCAGATTGTGAAGCAGACGTGCCCCGGTTCGAACCTTCTCCGCGGCAAATTCTGGCCATTAAGTGATGAGTTCCCAATAAGGACGACACTGGTCTACTAGATGGGTTGCCTTTTCTATACTATACAATTCTTAGTTTATATTGACAAATTTATTTAATTAAAGGGGCAGGTGATTATATCAAGTACGCAACTTTGATTATAGTAAATTTTATCAACACCAGAGAAACCAATTTTGGTTTAATTAAATAAATGTTCATTTCAAAACCACTTTGGCACCTTGTGTGGTATCCGTTCCGTAATGTCAGATTGTGGATGTTTGGTTGGAACTTTGGTTTTAAATAAATAACAAATGGAAAAATAACCAAGTTACATTAGTTAGTATATGACTGAAAATTGTGAATAGTCTGCAGCAGATTGGCTCAGTGGTTAGAGCACTAGTTTCAGAAGCAGACGTGCCCAGGGTCGAGCCATTTTCGCGGCAAATTCTGGCTAGCGCGTAATGAGTTCCCAATAAGGACGAAACCGATCTACTGGATGAATTAGCTTTTCTTCAGTATACAATTCTTATTTTATACTGACAAATATATGTACTTCATGGACATTCTTCCAATAGACTAGTTTCCTCAATTTTGTAACTCATCACCTACTGTTTAGCATTTGCCAAGTACCGGGCTTGTACCTGTGCACGTCTGCTTCAGAGTCTGCTGTCATTCTGTACTAAGCATTAATTAATGTAAATTTTGTTTCTCGGCTGCGTTTTACGCTTCTTCGAGGACGAATTATTCTCTGTTATTAAAAAAAATGAAGGACACTTCTCTGTACGTATGACTGTCATTTGTTTCTCGATGTTTTTCATTTGGTTTTAAACGATGTGATTTGCGATTAACTCGTACACGCAAGCTTGAGTTAATGAGCTTTTATCACTACACTCGCACTGAAAGAAAATTTAGTCTTATAACATATGCATATGTGAAGGAATCTGCAAAAAATTTCATGTCCGAGACTGCTGTGCGACGGGTTATATACAACGAGACTGTTTCTTATTTCAAATTCACAAAAAAGATTAAAATTTTATATTGCTAATTTGTCAAACTTCATAAAATCAATTTTGCACACATTCATATGTTTCGCATGTAAACAACTCCATGATTGTAAAATTTAGATTTGCGAAAACTTTCTAACAAAATAATTATTTCGATTCTTATTATTAGATTAATAGAAGTGGGATAACTAAAAATAGATATCTAAATATAAATAGAAAAAGTATTGCGATAAGTAATTCCATAAGAAGTAATCAAAATATTATTTTTTTGAGGCGTAGCAATATTTTGCGTCTGCATACAAGAATATAAATAGAAACATTATTCAATCAGCAAAAATAAAAATAGCAACACATTTATTAGTTGTGGTAGTTGATGCATAACTGATATTAGTAGTGTTAGTAATACTGATATTAATAATAATATCAGGAACATTAGTGGAAATAATTCTTTAAATCAAGTTTGCGAGCTTGAAGTAAACACCAATCCCATTGTATTAAACCAGTCGTCTAACATCATAGCGAAACTAAAGCCAGGCACCCACACTGATGCCTTCCGATCTCCCATAGTCATCATCAGAGTACGACGGCAAACTGACTAGCGATGATCAAACTGCATTGCATATATATGGAAAGCAAACGTAGATATGCAAGTATGTATTTGGTGTTGCGAACCTAGTAACAAATTAGTTCAGTTGTGACCAGAAGGGCAAACCAAAGGCAGCATGAACGGAAACTATAATCTTATGCACACTCGTTTCGTGCTTACTGGCGACTCATCAGTAGGAGCCGGTATTACGCCCTTTAACCACTATATATTTTGGGTGAAGAATGTGGGATAATAGGACGGTACAATCTCATAGACAAATGTGTAAACCTCCAATTGTGAAGCTAATATCATATAAAGTCTACGATAATGCGACTTCAACGCTAGCTCACACTATATAATATATATACCGAGTCTGTAAAGGTTACTAACACTATGGTTATTGTGTTAGCAACCGATACCAACATTGTACCGAAAAGGCACATGGTACTAACACAATGGTTTCCAAGTCGGTACATGATACCAACCTGATGGATATCAATTTATGCTATAGTTCACCGAAATTGAGAATTACAACAATTTCTGAACACCTGTTACTCCAATAAATCCATACACTCTGGCCTTGATCGATATTAGTTATCACATTTCGCGATAAGCATGACATCATTCAATTAAATATATAACATTTAAATACTGTTTGTTGCAGTGAACTAATATATATGCAAGTATGTATTAGTAGTCTCGCATACATTGTACTTGACAGGAAATGTTGACTGCATGAACATTAAATGTTCGACGACTTGTTAATTACAATAGGATTGGTGTCTACTTCAAGCACCCGAACATAATTGTAAGAAATGTTACCACCAACTGCGCGATCACTTTATGTTTAATTGAATTGCCTACGTAAATATGTGGTGAGAGTTGCAAACATTTAATGTTCATGACTGCATAAAAATTGTTCAGCCGACATTTTCAGTCAAATTCAATTTATGCGAGACTAGTAGATGTAAAAGCCGAATATCTACATTTGCTTTCCATAAATTTGCAGTGCGGTTTGATCCTCGCTAGTCAGTTTGCTTTCGTACTCTGCTGATAATCATTGAAGGTCAAAACGCATCAGTGCGTGCGTCTGGTAGTTTTTCAACGACTGGTTAAATAGCTTGAAGTAAACACCAAGCCCATTGTATTTAACCAGTCGTCGAACAACATTACAAAACTACCGCCAGCTGCATTGTTGTTATATTGTTCGACGACTGGTTTGGTGTTTACTTGAATCTCGCAAGCACGATTTAAATAATTGTTACCACCACCCGCGCAATCAAATATTTTTCGACTGTTTAAATACACTGAGAATGGTTTTTACTTTAAAATTTCAAACATCATTTAAAGAATTGTTACCATCCCCCGCGCAATCAATTTTTGTTTAATTAGTAATAACTGTACTAGCAGTATTATAATTAGGAGTTATGGTAAGTCTGATGGTTCTATTTTTAATAGTTTTAATAATTGTTATAGTTTTTCTAGAAAGTCTAGTGGTACAAACCGTTATACTAGTCTTATTATTTTGAGTTCCTTTTATGTTTTTTACAAAAAATGGTGTGGAATTGGTACAAAATCAGAAGTAGTAGCATCGCCAGTTGTGGCAGACATAATAGTAATTGAAGTTGGGAAATAGGTAGAAGTAGATGTATAGATAGAAAGAAATAGTAGAAGTAGTATTAGAATTATTTTTTATCAATTTTAGTAATATTTTCTCTTAGTAGTAGTAGTATTAGTATTAGTAGTAGTAGTAGTGGTGATGGTGGTGGTATTAGTAGAATTAGTAGTAGTAGTGGTAGTAGTGGTAGTAGTGGTAGTAGTGTCAGTAGTAATAGTAGTAGTAGTATAAATAGCATTATTAATATTTACTTAACAATAATTATTACTAATTTTATTATTAGTAGAAGGAATAATTGCATCATCGAAAGTATAAGAACTAATTGCTCTAGTTGTATTTGTATTAAAATACGTAATAATACTAATGAAAAGAAAAATGTTAAAAAAATTGAACCTTCCTGATAAAACATGAAATATTTCCAAAGTATGCCGTCATTAAAAAAAGAAACTGAATGGAAATCATTTTATAAAGTTTAAATAGCTTACAATTACACATAATTTAATTTGAAATGACAATATTTCTAGCTCGAATTTTGGACACTGGCCGGGAATATAAAAAAAGATAAAAACCAATAGGCATAAATTGTATTTAGTTAAACGGTTAATGATTGCGCGGGCGGTGAGAATTAGCGTTTAAATCAACATTGCGAGATTGATATAAACAAATTCCCGTTTTGAATACAACTGTCAGTTTAAAGTAAGCAACGAATAGTGCGGAAAACGCAATTCAATTAGTGGTCCGGTTTTGTCTTTATTCGAAAATCTTCACGTATTTTGTAGAATTTGCCTCGCATAAGGCTCGAACGTGGGAAAGACCTTTTCAGAATCTATGACTCTAACTAATGAGCCACCCAGCAGGATGATACATAAGCTATTCAGTCATTTAAAAACCCATATTTTTTGTGGGTATTGCGTTCATGTGGTACCTATATGGCATTTATTTGTATTTAAAATCCAACTAGCCCCTCAACCAGGATCAATGTTTTTCAATTGAAAATTTGTGTAATTAAACTAACTTGGATTGCACGAACAGTGATAAATTTTATTTAAATCGAACATTAGAACTTGAAATACACACAAAACTCCTCATATAGACATTTCCCAACATAAGAAAATCAAAGCATGAATTTGAAAAGGCAATTCATCCAGTAGACCGGTTTCATTTTTGTTGGGAACTCATCAGATATTGCCCAGAATTTAAAGCCTACAGGACTCGAACTTGGGAATATTATCTTCGTTGTCTAGGCCGATAAAAACTGTGCCACGTTCCTGCATGCCCCACACAACTTTCAATCATATAAGAACTAATTTTTTTTTCTCAGACTTTTATTCAGGTGGAGCCTATATGACATTTCTTTAGATTTAAAATTCCAACAAGCCACCAAAAATCTGGTTTGATAGAATAGACAATTCACTAAACAATAATTGATTGCACGGATTGTAGTAACAATTCTTTAAATCAATTTTACGAGATTGAGGAAGACATCAATCCCATTGTATGTAACCAGTCGTCGGACAACATAGCAAAACTACCGCCAGTCGCACGCACTGACGCGTTTCGACCTTCCATGAACATCATTTTTGTACGACGGAAAACTGACTAGTCACGATCAAACCGCAATGCATATATATGGATAGCAAAATTAGATATACGGCTTTCACCTGTAGTAGTCTAGAATAAAGTGAACTTGAGTGGAAATGTCGGCTGCACAATTTCTATGCAATCACGAACGTCAACTTTTTTCAGCATTCGACACACCTACATAAATGCAATACAATAAAAAAACCATTAGGTGCGTGGGTGGTGGTAACAATTCTTTAAAGGAAGTCTGTGAGCTTGAAGAAAACACCTACCCCATTGAGTTTAACCAGTCGTCGAGCAACATCGCAAAACTGCCGTCCGTCATACGTACTGACGTATTACAATCTTCCATGATCGTCAACAGAGTACGACGACAAACTGACTAGCGAGGATCAAACAGCATTGCATATATATGGAATTTAAAAATAGTTAATGTTCATGACTGCATAGAAATTGTGTAGCCGATATTTCCAGTCTGAGACTACCAAATGGGAGTGCCGCATATCTAATTTTGCTTTCCAGATATATGAATTACGGTTTGATCTTGGCTAATCAGTTTTCCGTCGTACTCTGATGATTATCATGGAAGGTCGAAAAGCGTCAGTACATAAATCGGGTGGTAGTTTGGCCATGTTGCTCGAAGATTGGTTAAATAATATAGGATTGGTGTTTTATTCAACCTTGCAAACTTGATTTGAAGACGATACACTACTTTGAGAATTGGTTTTCATTTGGACATTTATTTTATTTATACAGCATTTATTGCGCAGGCGGCGAGAAATATTATTTAAATCTATTTTGCAAGCATGCTATAAACACAAAATCCATTATGAACATATATATATGTTTATCAGTGTAGGTTTAGCAGCGTTTAGTGTAGAAAAGGCAATTCATACAGAAACTGGTTTGGCCTTTATTGGGAAATTTTCAAGAACTGTTTAGAATTTGTCGCGCACAGGGCTCGAACTTGAACACGTATGCTTCTGTTTCTGTAACTATAACCAATGATTCACCCTGACTGACTCAACATAAATTTCACTCATTTGTCATGTCATCTTTTTGGTTAGCCCACATATGATCTCTTTAGACCTCAAATTCCAACAAGCTAGAACATCACTGTTATTACGGAACAGATTAATCAGCTTATGACTTAAAATTATATGCTGCGTGTGGCAGGGTTTTTCAGTGAATAGTATCAGAGACTGCGACTGAATCGTGACTTATTCCGAGCCCTTTACGCAGCAAAGTCAGGGAAAGTACGTGTAGAGCTGCCAATAAGTACGAAACCGGTCTACTGAAGGAGTTGCATATTCCAAACTATACGATCCTTAGTTCATATTAACACTTTTATGCAAATGTGATTTTTGGTTATATAAATATCGCAAAATTCATTTAAGCAAATTTCTCACTGCCCGCGAAATCAACGATCGTTTCATTGCATAAATGTTCAATTTAGAGCCACTTCCACGAGTAATCTGATGTCTGTTCTATGGTGACAGATTTGAGGTGGCTATTTGGAACTTTTTGCCTTTAGGGCTGGCATATAGGCTCCACATGCAGGAAAGTCAAGCTAAAATGACAAAATTTTGTGTAGCTAGTGAGAGGGTAGCTGAATGGTTCGCGTCACAGAGTTCAAAGCGGAAGTGCCCACAATAGAGCCCTGTATGTAACAAATTTTGGACAGTTCGTGACAGTTCACAATAAGGACAATACTGATCTATTGGAATTAATTGCATTTTATACACAATACGATGTTTAGTTTATAGTGACAACGCTAAACCCAATGCGATTGTTGTTTATATCTAGCTTGCAAACTTGATTTTAATAAAAATAAATTAATTTTTCTTACTGAAAATGTTATATAACCTACTTGTTACTTGCTATATTTAAACTTATGAACGCCAATCTTATCCTTATTTTCTTCATTAAAATATTGTCTATGCTCAATTTTGAGTATAAGCTTCAGTCGAAAGCTTATCAAGGTAAATAATTACAATAAATGAAGCTAGAAATACATTTATATTGAGCCCTTTTATTTTTACACTAACTGATTGATTTAATAATAATTCATAAATGTAAATCGGCTTAGAAATACGAATATAATCATGCGCTTACATCCATCAATCTGAATTACAATCTTTACCTCCAATTTCTCTTTAAAAGGATTTGACTTTAATGCCCATGTAACGTGCGTGTAAACAGCTTATTTACTATCTCAATTGATAAAATCGCAATTTAAATGTTAGTTAAACCTGAAATTAGACTGCCAAAACTTAAATCAACATTAGAGTCATTATGTATTTAGAATATTGAGCAATAGGAAATCAATACAAAAATTTGAATAAGGACATTGGAATTTTTTTCTAATTTCGTGTGCTACCAATACGCTTATTTGAGATAAAAATTATAACCAATATAATCCAAGCAATCGTGTATTTAATAAAAGAAAGATATCTTGAATACAGCAGGAAAAGGAGATAAATGACACAAAAACACCTTTTTTCAATCGATGTGCTAAGCATAGTGTACCTAGTAAATTAATCCTACAACTACGAACAAAATATGGTATGATTATAGGAATTGTCGAGACTACCAGAATTGAGATTAGCTACCATTCTGAACACAACATAATCTGGCCTTTTTCGACATCAGTTTTCTTAAGTTCTAGGTAATCGTGACATTATTCAATGATGTATGGTGAAGAAATACATTCTTGGTTATGAAGAATTAACTTGTATGCATTTATGTAGTAGGTTAAGCGCACCAATTTATAAATTATGTTACATAAGAGCAGAATGATATAACAAAAGAAGCATGAACAAAATGTATGAGCAAATTTACAAATGTATTTTCTCGTTACTGGCGACACATCAAAAGAAACCTGCACTCCACTTTAGGCACACTAATTTTTTGTTCAAAATTTTATGGACGGATGGACAGGGTAATTTCCTATATGTATTTGTATTGAAATATCGACTACTCTTAACAACAGATTCTTAACCAATGTCATACATTCTGACCTTGACTGACATGATTTATAATATACTTTAGCAAATCAAATCATCAATTAATATATAAACTACAATTTTTATTTTTTAAGTTGAGCCATTATTATGCTTTTTTTCATTTGAGCTTAGAAATTAAATAACATCTGGAAGTAGAAATTTATCAAAACGTTTATTATTTGCTGTGTGTTACCTTCGAGCATTTTAAAGTGAGATACACGCGTTTCAATTTAATAGAGAGAGAAAAAATAGATGATCTAAAGGAATTGCGATAAAACAAATAAATTCGATAAATAAGGTCATACAAAGGCTCAAATATTGATATTATGAATACCAATGAAAATATTGCTCAACTGGGCAATGTTTTGAATGAGAAACAGAATTTCAAACTATGCCAAAATTATATAAAGACTGGTAATAAATTAGCAAGGATATATTATGGCGTACGATTAAATATTTGTATGAAGCAATTTATCAAAGAACCGACGATACCAATTATAATGAAATTGATGACATAATACGTCATCTCCAAAAGGCAAGACCAGCCAGCTCTCGCGTGACGAGGTAGAATTTACAACATGACTAAGGTGCATAAATTAATTTGAACAAGCAACTCTCCGCCATTACGAAAAATAACATCAATGATAACCATTTCACAAAACAAACTGACAAAAGACTAAAACTTACCTAAAAAGAGTGCGAATTAAAATTTCAAAAAATATTGCTCGCGATACTTTTGATGTTGTAAATAATGCAAAATCGTACATTGTGAGGATTAAAGACTGCTTTCTCATAATGTCAGAAGTCTATCAACAAGATGTGTTCCCAAAACGGAGGAAACCAGTCTACTGGATGAAATGCCTTTTCCGCACTATACAATATTTAGTTTATACCGACAAAATGTATGTACATAATGGAACAGTTGTTTATATCAAGAATGCAACCTTGATTAAAATAATTGTTTTCACCGCCCGTGCAACCGATGTTCGTTTAATTATATGAATGTTCATTTCAAAACCACTTCCCCATGTAATGTTGTATCTGTTCTATAATGAAAGAATGAGGATGGTCATTTCGAACTTTGGTGCTAAAGGGTTGCTATATGGGCCCTACATAAAGGAAAGACTAACCAAGAAAAATTAGTTAGTATATGACTGGAAATTGTGTGTAGTTTGCGGTAGGGTGGCTCAATGGTTAGAGCACCATATAACTAAGCAGACATGCCCATGTTCGAGCCCTGTCCGTAGCAAATTCTGGCCAGTACCTGATGAGTTCCCAATAAGGATGAAACCGGTCTACTAGATGGATAGTAAAGATGTCAAAATAATGAAATCTATAAAGACTTAAATAAAGTGAACAAACACGCAAAATTTACAAGTACGCATTAGGAGTTCAAACCTAATAACAAATTAGTTCATTTGTGATCAGAAGGATAAACCAAAGAGAGCATGAACGGTAAGTATAATCTCATGCACATTCGTTTCGTGCTTACTGGCGACTCATCAGTAGGAGCCGGTATTACGCCCTTTTACCACTATATATTTGGTAGAAGAATGTGGAATAATAGGACGGTACAATCTCCTAGACGAATGTGTAAACCTGTAATAGTGAAGCTAACATAATCTAAAGTCAACGACAATACCACTTCAATGCTAACTCACACTATATAATATATGTACCGAGTCTGTAAAGGATACTAACACTATGGCCATTGTGTCAGTTACCGATTCCAACATTATAGTATCAAAAAAGTAAATTTTACTATCACTACAGTTGCCGAGACGGTACATGGTACCAACATGATGGATATCAATATATGCTATAGTTCACCGAAATTGAGATTTACAACTATTTCTGAACTTCAGTAAATCCACATTCGTCTATGAGATTGTACCGTCCTATTATATAACATTCCTCACTCAAATATATAGTGGTTAACGGGAGTAATACCGGCTCCTACTGATGAGTCGCCAGTAAGCACGAAACGAATGTGCATGAGATTATACTTTCCGTTCAGGCTGCCTTTGGTTTATCCTTCTGGTCACAACTGAACTAATTTGTTACTAGGTTCGCAAAACCTAATACATACTTGCATATATATTAATTCTTCGCAACAAACGCACAGTTTACGTTCAAGCGCGTAAACCACAAATGAAACGCATTACGATTGAAATAAGACAATGGAAGTCTGAAAAGGAATATATTTTGAAATCAGATATAGATTTGACAGTGCAATCATTTCTACAGCGCCGTGTCGTTTTCGAAAAAGTGACATTTGATACGAAATTTCATATTCAGAATAAATATAATCTGTTAAATACTGTACAATCTCCTAGACGAATGTGTAAACATGCAATAGTGAAGCTAACATCATATAAAGTCTACGACAATGCGACTTCAATGCTAACTCACACTATATACTATATATACCGAGTCTGTAAAGGATACTAACTGTATGGCTATTGTTTGGTAACTGATACTAACATTATTGTACCGAAAAGTTACATGATCCGGATACTAACACAATTGCCATATTATTAATATCCTTTACAGACTCGGTATATATAATATAAAATGCCGGGATTAGCACGTTTAATCATTTCAGTAGCTTATTTACATACAAATATTTTTCCATTCTTCACAAAATATATAAAAAGGAAGTGGTTAAAGGGCGTATACCGGCTCCCCAATGATGAGGTCGCCAGTAAGCACGAAACGAGTGTGCATGTGATTATAGTTTCCACGTTCATGCTGCCTTTGGTTTTACCTTCTGTACAGCTTGAACTAATTTGTTACTAGGTTCGCCAACACCTAATACATATACTTAAATAATCTAACAATAATTGCTTGCGTGGTGGTGGTAACAATGCTTTTAAATCCAGTTTGCAAGCTTGAAGTAAACACCAATCCCATTGTATTTAACCAGTCGTCGAACAACATAAGAAAACTATCGCCAGCCGCGCGCACTGGCGCGTTTTGACCTTCCATGATCATCATCAGAGTACGAAGGCAAACTGTCTATCGAGGATCAAACCGCATTGAATATATATGGAAATCAAATTTAGATAGGCGGCTCTCACCTCTAGCAGTCTCGCATACATTGAACTTGACTGGAAATGTCGGCTGCACAATTTCTATGCAGTCACGAACATTAACTGTTTGCAGCTTTCGCCATATATACATATATAGACAATACAATTTTACAATAATTGATTGCGCGGGTGGTGGTAAGCATTCTTTAAATCAAGTTTGCGAGCTTGAAGTAAACACCAATCCCATTGTATTTAACCAGTCGCCGAACAACATAACAAAACTACCGTCAGCCACAACGCACTGACGCGTTTCGACCTTCCTTGATCATCATCAGAGTACGACGGAAAACTGACTATCGAGGATCAATCCTCATTGTATATATTTGGAAATCAAATGTTGATATGCGGTTCTCACCTCTAGCAGTCTCGCATACATTGAATTTGACTGGAAATGTCGGCTGCAGAATTTCTATGCAGTCACGAACATTAACTATTTGCAGCTTTCACCACATATACATATATAGGAAGTACAATTTAAAAATAATTGATTGCACGGGTGTGTGTTTACGAACTTGAAGTAAACATCGATCTCATTGTATTTCTTTGAAAATCACAAAATAACCATAATCGCAAATCTTCACTTAAAGTCATTTAGACACAAAGTTTAAAATATCGCAAAACTCGCAGGACAATTCTATAAATAAGCGTTAGCTTATTTTGTTTAAAAAAAACAACATGTCTAAAGTTAACTGCAAAAATTAATAGGCCTGCACAGCAACTGTGCATAACAGTAACAAACATGCACACATATATAAACGGAGATTGGTCCCCATAACAGTGAGCTGCCATACATCTTGCAGTGCAACGATTTGACTTTGACGGGCACCATCAGCTCTTCTAAAATGTTATTTACAAAAAAATGTAAGCCAACTATCTTTCGAACCATGATAGAGACCAAAATAGGCCGAAACAAGTCAGTACGCGTAAATTTTAGAATATTTGCTAAATAGTGCAATCGGTGAAGAATAAAAAACTGTTTGGTGCTTATCTCAATTACTTACACGTGACTTGGACAATACCAATGGGTTTTAAAAATTAAATTCAGAACCCCAAATAATAAAGAAAAACGAATTATCAAATTTCAAAAATTCTTTTCAAATTTCAATTTAGATCAGTGCCAATCGACACAATGAAAGAAATATAACAAATTTTATGCGTATTTTAAAAGTTAGATTAACTACCAAAAATCAAGTGAGGTATAAGGCTCGCAAACACACACAAACACACCCACGCACAAACCAAAGTACAAATGCAGGTAAATGTATGTGACACAACAACGAATTAGTACATTTTATTAACATATGCCGAAGCTCTGTAACGATGCTGACTTTTTATTTCAAGAACGCACATACTATCACATACATACACACACTAGCACAACAGCACCAAAATTATGTTTTCTTCAAGCAAAATAGCACATAGTGAAGAGGCACGAAACATTATCTCAAGATATGGAATTATGAGATGTCGTGTCCACCTTACAGAATATTCGACGTTGCTTGCTGATACCTTCATGGAAATTTTGTCAAGATTTCTTCGGTTAATACTACTATTCCACAGCTTACAGCGTAGAAGGGTGGCTCAGTGGTTAGAGGAACGGATTCCGATGCAGGTGTGCCCAAGTTCAAACCGTGTCCGCGGAAAATTCTGCACAGTACGTGATAAGTTCCTCATAAGGACGAAACGGGTCTAATGGATGAATTGTCTTTTCTGCATTATAAAATGCTTAGTTTATACCGACAAATGAATGTAAATAATGTTTCAGGTGTTCATATCAAGATCGCAATCTTGATTAAAATAGCAGCGCAGTACGTAATCCAGTTAAATTCGTTTGGTAGATTTGTTTAAGCTACATACACATCAGCCACTTCATCTGTAACTCAAGATCATGCTTTCGTACTGATTACAAATGTATTCCGACAATTGATATTGATTTGTTTGGTGATTTTCCCATTTGTGAGACCACTTCTTGTATAAGAGCCGCATCTCTGATGAATGAAAATTATTTTTAGTTTATATCTTGAACTCCGTAAGCCAATTTCAATTCGTGCTCTGCTGATGATTAAGAAATAAAACAACGCGTTAGTACATATGCCAATGTAAAATTAAATCTTGGATAGCTGTTCGATTCAATGCAGAGAAATCGAATAAAATAATATACTTCTGAAATACAAAAAAAAATAAAAACGACATTTAAAACGAAAATAATAAATAAAATATGTGCATGAAGCCTGGGTTCTCTCCGGTGCTACGGAAGTACCAGTGGTGTAACTTTATTCAAAGTTGTCACGGTGAACGAGCCAGACCAATAATGTTCGACAAAGATGGAAAAGATGAAAAATTAAGGATTGAAAGCAATAAATAACTTAGAAGACCGACGACTTGATCTTTAACAGATTATTGACGTCTACTCATCCAATTACATGTAATGATGCGAGCTTGCAAATATTGTGGAGAAGGAAAAACTTGAGTCGGATAATGAGAGAGTTGATACCTCGTAAAACCCTTGCTGAGAATAGATGCTAAATTGGAAAGCTACGCTGGGCAGTAACTTAGTTTGTGCAAATAGAACAATAAATATTTAAATCTTTCTACGCCAGAGAAGAGCGAAAACGTTCATATATTTCAGTCTAAACTAAACCTTGCCTGTGGTAGCAAACATAACTCCCCCAGTAGACCTATTCTGTCTATAATAAGAACTCATCAAGTACTGTCCAGAATTTGCACAGATTGGACTCAAACCGGGCCACATTTGCTTCCAAGTCTGGTAGTCTATCTACAGCGCCACTCCTGCTGCAATCAATATTCAGTGCTATACTAACTTATACTTGTATTATCCTTTCCTCTATGGAGAGACTTTTGTGGCATCTCTATATAGATAAATTTCCAAGTAACCTCCACAAATATGCCATCATAGATGAAACACTTTATCGCTTTTGAGAAGTGATATTGAACTGAAGGCTTGTGGCAAGATTTTGATTTTATATTAATAATTTTTTAGTACAAACGAGTACCTGTCCACAGTAAATCCGGACAGTATCTGATGAGCTCCTTATAAGGACAAAACCATCGTACTGGAGAAATTGTCTTGTCTACCTTAGACGATGCTTAGTTTATACGAACGAAAAATACAGAAAAGTTATCCTGTGCAAAATTGCGTGAGTTAGCATGTGCATTTGAAGATATTTTGCAAACTTCGGACTCAAAGAGATCTCTAGTGATGTCCACATGATGTGAATAACTAGTCAAATTTCAATAGTATATACCTTTGAATTCTATAAAACACGTGGCCTCCGGTACGTAAAATATTTTCTGTTCGATTCTGGACTTATTTGTCGTGTGTCAAATTCCAGCATTTTGAACACATAATAACTACTAGAAAGTCGCTCAATATGGGCTAAAATGTGGCTTTATCTATTCTCAAAATATATTTTTAGTTAAATGAGGTCGTCTAGTAATCGCAAAGTTAGCGTAGACAATTTTAAGTCGTTTGCAACTCTTCTCAGGCAGCAGTAGCTCAAGCACAAAACCACATGGAATAAATAACATGTCCACTTGAAATGGATAAAATCTTCTAACTCTCGTGGAGCATATGAAACTTTATTTAAGGCTCTACACTAATTCATAGTGCGTCCTATTTCGACCGTCTCAACACAAGAGTTCTGCGAAAACATTGCTTAATATTTTTCACATCGTAGTTTATTAAAGGGGTTAATAAGCAACAACTTACGACACTCAATCAATTCTAATTATATATAAATATATGCATGTAAATATATATTAAATCATATGAACATTTCGTATGTCAGCATATGCAGCAAAGCGCTTTTGTCAATTCATTTGAGTTAAGTGTGGCACTAACGGACGTTCACGAGAAACAAAAGGATTAATAGAACTCAAATTGGTACTTTTTGCAAAGCGCGTGTCAGACGGAGTTGAAAAGTACTTACTACTTTACTGCGGCTGACTCCTTTTATGAAGGATAAACCGGCTCCATTGATTGCTTGACATTTCATGGGTTCTTAGAATTGGATTGAAAAGTACCTCTTTGCTTATTCATCGTGCGTCCAATGACATCATTTTTGCCGTAAAGTTCTAAATAGTTACTCGCGCTTGTCATTATAGAAAAACCACTAGGCCACCTAGCAAAATAATGTTGAACTGAAGCTTTAAGCCTGAATTTTATTATATATGTTGCCCGTTTAACTCGAACTTTGCATAAGTTAGAATATGAAATTTATGAAGACGACCGGTTCCGTCCTTATGAGATGCTCAACAATTACTTTCCAGAAAACACAGGACAGAGGCTCAAATCAGGACACACATGGTTTTGAGTCTAGCAACATATCCACTGTTTCAACCAAACAGCTAACTAAATGAACTTATCAGTTGTGTACGAAGTTTTAATGATCAGTCTCACCTTCAGATGGAGCCTGTACGGAATATATTTTGATCTAAAGTTCCGACTGGTCACCCAGACCAATCATTGTCGAATAGACAGAATACAAACCAGAGTAGTGGGGTTGAATTGAAGTATTATGGTAAGGCGTAATTTTATCTTTCTTAACAGCATATTCTAAATATTGCTTAAGGTAGCAAATCATGTTAAAATATAAAGTGAACCAGTTTCGAATTTATTGGGCTCTCATAAAGTGTTTTCCTGAATTTCCAGAATATATATATATATATATATATATATAAACATATAAACTCTGTGAAAGTTAGCATATTCTGATCCACATGTTAATCAATACTTTTGATCTTAAATATACTAGCGGATGTCCTCATTATTAAAATATGTTAAATTCTCTTTTTATTTACAACTAACCTTCCTTTAAAGAAGAAGTACTTCTTTGCGCGTTACTGTCATCGTTGAATTTTAATAAGCAACTTGCTGTTGCGGGATAATTGGTAGCACTTGTAGTTAAGTATAATTTTGATTCCTTCTCATTTTCAGGTGCACAGACTGTGTTTCGTGTTAGGAGCATATCACCGAACTGCAGACAATCATCCGTGCCATGTTCTAACTTAAGACTAAAAATTTAGTGAACTTTTAAAACTTTGAAGCAGTGTTCGTTGCTGCAACCTATTTTGATTGATAATTAAAACGTCATCAACATAATGCATATTCTGTAAACATTCACTTATGCCTTAATTTAGTGGTGGGTTCTCAAGATGACGTAGGACAATCTCCGCTAAAACTAGAGAGAGAAGAGCTCCTTAGAGCCACACAATCAACCTGTTTTTGAATGCTTCCAACAAACTAAACTCGACCATCTTTCGTGCATAGTAAATAAGCTTTCGTAGAGTATGATATGGGACCGTCATATGTTTTGCATAAATCCTAAACAATTATGTCAAAATTTCGTAAATTGGTACTTTTTTAAACAAAATCATTATTTCAAAGGATGCAATATTCATATTTTTAGCAATTACATTCTGTCGAACACATCAAATGTATCGGAAAACGAATAATGCGCAAGTGGCTTACACAGCGGTTCGTGTATACGTACTTACCATTTATCTAATACTGAATAAAACGGAGAATAATTATTGATAATAATTATCTTATTGGACAATATTTTTTTGTGATAGACCGTAAATTATTGTTTTAGATGTTTCAACTTTTCCGATGATCGTAAAAGGGTCTATTCAATCAATCTGTTATCGACAAAGATTTTGATTTAATTTCTTACCTCACGCTCAACTTCGTCTATTTGATCTGATGTACTATCCAGTCGATAGAAATTGGTATTATCACACAACAAGTGCTCTATCATTTGTATATAACTTCATTTGTCCATTATATCAACGCTTTTGTGTTTATCCGCTTGTTATATTTTGATATATAAATTTCTGCTGAAAACTTTAACCGCATTCAAGTATAACTTTGTAAACGCACCGTTCGGCGCGTGCATAAAACGGTTTCAAATGTGAGACCTGATCAACTAAAGAAATCTTAAACTAGTGTTTATACTTAAAGCTAATGAGTACTTATTAGGCTACTTGTTCAAACAAAAATTCAAACACAGCCTTAAAATCAATGTTTATTTAATTTTAAGGAAAAAATTCATAATCGATAGAGATTCAATTGTTAGCTCATCGATATTTTTGTGATAGGTTATGCATACATTTATCAATATCTGTTAGTTAAAATCCCGTAGAGCTCCAGGTTTTGTATCGTTTTATAATTTCTTCAGTATTCTTGTGTTGTTTCTTCCAAAACAAGATGACGAAACTGTGTAGATAACATTTTTTCGAATGACTGAACGCATCCGTTACAACAGATACATACCTGAATCTTAAACAATCATTGATTGCGCGGGTGGTGGAAACAATTCTTTAAATCAAGTTTACGAGCTTGAAGTAAAAAACAATCCCATTGTTATGAACCAGTTGTCGAACAACGTCAGTTCATGTGACTGAGGCTAGCTTTTCTTTGTTGTTCGACGACTGGTTAAATATAATGGGATTTGCTTTTACTTCAAGCTCGCAAACTTGATTTAAGTAATACATGAACCTTGTCTGCAAAACCACATAAACTCATATTTACTGGTCAATTTTTGAAAAAAGTTTCTCCGATTAACCCGTAGTTCAGACTTGCGCAAAGTAAGCACTGATACAGCCTACCATGCCTATGTGCAAGGATAAAATGTAATTTTATCAGATATACAAACCGTTTCTTCCCCATTTTCTCCTCTATTGTGTACAGATGACGATATACGCACACACACCCTTATATATATATATATATATATATATATATATATATATATATTCATGAAATGCAAAGCAAAGATCAGTAAAACAGAGAGAGAGAGAGAGCGTGAAATAGTAGAAAAACAATATATTTTCATTACAAGAACAAAGTCCGAACACGCTTTTTCAGCCTACATAATTTCGACGGCATTTTGTTTATTCACAGCGCTTAAAAATTACTAACTCACTATTCTTAATGCGTCCAGAAATTATCTTAAATGTTAGATTATTTATCAGAAATCGTGCTCAAATTGTCCATCAACTGGTTAAATATAATGGGATTGGTGCTTATTTCAAGCTCGCAAACTTGATTTTAAAGAATTGTTATCACCACCCGCGCAATCAATTATTTTTTAATTGTTTTGCTTTTATATGTAAATGTGGCGAAAGCTGCAAACAATTAATGTTCGTTAAATACTGTTTGTTGCGAAGAACTAATATATATGCAAGTATGTATTAGGTTTTGCGAACCTAGTAACAAATTAGTTCAGTTGTGACCAGAAGGATAAACCAAAGGCAGCATGAACGGAAAGTAAAATCTCATGCACATTCGTTTCGTGCTTACTGGCGACTCATCAGTCGGAGCCGGTATTACGCCCTTTAACCACTATATATTTTGGTCGAAGAATGTGGGATAATAGGACGGTACAATCTCCTAGACGAATGTGTAAACCTGCAATAGTGAAGCTAACATCATATAAAGTCTACGACAATGCGACTTCAACGCTAACTCACAGAATGTAATATATATACCAATTCTATAAAGCACACTAACACTATGGCTATTTTGTTACTAATCGATACCAACATTATTATACCGAAAAGGTACATGGTACTAACACTATGGTTTCCGAGTCGGTACATGATACCAACCTGATGGATATCAATTTATGCTAAAGTTCATCGAAATTGAGAATTACAACAATTTCTGAACACCTGTTACTCCAGTAAATTCATACAGTCTGGCCTTGATCGATATCATTTATCACAAATCGCGGTAAGCATGACATCATTCAATTCAATATATTACAGTTAAATACTGTTTGTTGCGAAGAAATAATATATATGCAAGTATGTATTAGGTGTCGCAACACCTAATACATACTTAAATAAATGTTCGTGACTGCTTAAAAATTGTGCTGCCGACATTTACAGATAAGTTCAATTTATGCGAGATTTCTAGAGGTGCGAGCCGCATGTCTCATTTTGCTTTCCGATGCAATTTGATCCACGATAGTCAGTTTGCCGTCGTACTCTGATGATGATTATAGAAGGTCGAAACGCGTCAGTTCGTTGTCCGACGACTGGTTAAACAAAATGGGATTGGTATTTATTTCAAGCTCGCAAACTTGATTTAAAGAACCAACTAGGCTGATCAATCAGACGATTTATAATCAGTGCAACAATCAATAAAATTTAAGCGTTTTTGGAAAATCAAATTGTGGATACACTTCTGTAATTGTGCAGCACATCATGTAAATCTAGAATGTATGTTCTATAAATGTTTTCTCTAAGTAATTAACAAATCCATTAAGAGAAGTGAGTTAGCAGTATATGAAGTGTTGTGGATTGACAAATTGCTGCCTGATTTATGCAAAATTTAAAAGAATTTCCCATGATGCTCGTAAATCCATATAATAATGGCAGTGCACGAAAGTAGTTATTTTGTTTACGCAGTTTTTGCGAATGTCCTTTTATAGCCCACAAATAGAAAAACACGCTTTGCTTATAATAAAACATACAAACGTTTGAATAAAGGATGCTATTTAATATAACCACCAGACCCATTATGTGCATACAGTTATCTGTCTAAACTAAGAATTGTATATAAACAGTCGTCGAAAAACATAACAAAACTACAGCCAGCCGCATCGCACTGAGGTGTTTTTAACTTCCATGATCATCATCAGAGTACGACGGCAAACTGACTATCGAGGATCAAACCGCATTGAATATATATGGAAGTCAAATTTAGATATGCGGCTCTCATCTCTAGCAGTTTCGCATTCATTAAACTTCAATGAAAATTTCGACTGCACGATTTCTATGCAGTCACGAAAATTAACTGTTTGTATTGTGACTTTTTTTTAAATCAATTTAATTATTGGTCAGTAAATGTGGGACATTTGGATTCGAAAACACTTTTTAAGAATGTGTATGTAAGCATTAATAGAGTTACCTTCATATAGAGGCTTCTACAATGCGACGTAAAAGCCCACTTAATAAGTGTAAACTATACTTAGTATACAAATGTTACGAACAAAATGGTTTTTGAGATACCGAGCCCATACAAGATACTAATACAGCGGTCAATAAAATAACGAGCCTGTAATTTTCACTAACTTAATGCTTTTCTAAACACCCAGCCTGTATCACGTACTAACACAATGGATATCGAAATAGACTAAACTTCACTAAAACCAACAATTGAAAGCAATTTCGTAGATTCTTACCTTTAACGGTAACATTTATCGCATTTCGTGATAACCATGTCACTTTAGAGACTCTTTGGTCTCTTCCATAGAAGTGCCTTCGGTCAATTGCTCTTTATCCTCACGCTTATTGCTGTTATTCACTACATTAAAATAAGATTTATTACAAAAAAGTGTGTATGCTTACCGTTTCACGGATTGCCACAGCGAAACTTTCTGGAAGTGAAAATCTTGAAAACAGAATATCCACTATTATTACCTGCAACTAATTGCAGTTCCTTCCTGTGATATCAATAAGAATAATAGTTTTTGGTTAGTTTCAATAATTTAATGTCAAAATATCGCGCAGTAAATTATCATTCAGGAAATCAGAAAAATCTACGCCAGGACACAACCAACAGCATAACGCGCAATTCAAAATATCAAGAAGAAAAAATTATTAAGTCAACAAAATCAAGTCATATTATTCGACAATTTGAATAAAGAATATTCTAAAATAGATTAAAATTTTATTTTTCAAAAACATAAAAACATAACATATTAAGGCTCGCATTTCAAAATAGCATAACTTTGTTTATGATACCATGCGTTAACTTTATATGTCCAATAATGAAAATAGTTTAATTTTTATATGGGGAGTTTATTGACCTCCATACCACCAATCCCTAAAATATATAGACGTTATACATCTTTGTTACCGCGAATTGATATATATATATATATATATATATATATATATATATAAACTGTGTATAAGTTATTGCGTACCTAGTAACAAATTAATTCAAAAAGAAACTGAAAAATATGCCAAAGAAAATTGGAACAAAAAACGTTTAATCTGATGTACACATTGTAGTGCCAACGCCTTTCGAAAACACATTTCACTCCATCATCTCTTAGTCGAATGGTTCTTATAGTCTAACATTTATAAGGTAGACCAATTTCGTTCATAATATATAGTGAATATGGAGCACAGTGCCGGTTCTGACTGATGTTTCACCGGTAAGCCTGAAATGCAGGTGTACAGGCCATCGAATATTTTCTCCAACTAAATTTGCATATCCGCCTGGCTTTGTTTGAACAAACCTGTTACTTTGTACGCATGATTTAATACATAATTATATTGCATTGATTCGCGAAGTTGGTGTAAACTGCAAACGCAAAGCTTCAATGAAACGTAACATTTACTCTCATATGTTATCAGTCTCGTAACTTTTCAAGAACATGCATATGTGAATGTTATCATGGTTAGCATCCAAAACGGCCAAATGTTATCATCATCACAGACAGTAATACTAACCTTATATAATTTAATGGACATTGGTTGCGCGATCGGTGATAACAATTAAATAAATCAAGGTTGCGATCATCAATCCCATTTTATTTAACCAGTCGTCGGACAACATAGCAAAACTACCGCCAGTCGCACGCACTGTCGCGTTTCGACCTACCATGATCATCGTCAGAGTACGACGGCAAACTGACTATCGAGGATTAAACCACATTGAATATATATATGGAAATAAAATTTAGATATGCGGATCTCACCTCTAGCAGTCTCGCATACATTGAACATGACTACACGATTTCTATGCAGTCACGAACATTAGCTGTTTATAGCTTTCACCACACACATATATATAGACAATACAATTAAACAATTATTGATTGCGCTGGTGGTGGTAACAATTCCTTAATTCAAGTTTGCTAGCTTGAAGTAAACACTGATCCCCAGTGTATTCAACCATTCGTCGGACAACATAGCAAAACTATGTGGCGAATGCTGCAAACAGTTAATGTTCCTGCCTGCATAAAAATTGTGCAGCTGACATTTCCAGTCAAGTTCAATGTATGCGAGACTGCTAGAGGTGAGATGCGCATATCTATTTTTGCTTTCCATATATATTCAATGCGGTTTGATCCACGATCGTCAGTTTGCCGTCGTACTCTGATGCTGATTAGGGAAGGTCGAAACGCGTCAGTGCGTCGCGGCTGGCGGTAGTTTTTCTATGTTTTCCGACGACTGGTTAAATACAAGATCTAAAACTTGATTTAAAGACGGATAATTACTTATTCAGAGTAGAAATATATTTTTACAAAACGGAGAACGACCCAGCAGGCAACCACACCATCTTCAAATAAATGCCACATGATCTATTTAAGTAAATAATTATTCAGGTCCCGGAAAACACAATGTGGCGTAATGCCTTTACCTTCGATTAAGATTTGTGCTATTCAGGCATTATCTATGCTCCGCACAGAAATATAACAGGTGTACAACAGTACTGTTGGGCATTGGATTTAAAAGTGTATCCGCCACCAAGCTAAATTTCCTCGCCGCCTAAGAACCCAACTTGAGAATTTATGTGACACATAACAAGGACTATACGTGAACTTCCTTAGTGGTATCTGAGATGTAATCTGTGGGAGCGTATGTAGCTATGATAAAAAGGCAACTTTGATTAAGTTTCTTGGCTAGTGCTCAGCACAAATTCGGCTATATGCTAGATGTTCCTGTTTGCCAATTTGTTTCAAATTTCGCGCATTAAATGGTGTGAAAACCTATCTGGGTGTAATAAAAGGTAGTTTACTTGAACTAATTAATATGTTTGGCAAACCGACATTTGAACACATTATTTGATCCACTTCCACAATATTTATAGCATCCGCAAGAGCATTTTTGTTAGATTAAGGATGGTGAGGGAAACCAGCCTAAATCATAAATGAAGGTGTCTTCAGCAGCCAAATTTTACTAATCTACTCTGCACGACTAGGCAGATAAGGCGGCCATTTTTATCCAACGCATAGGCTGATGCAGTTTAGATTCTTTGTCAAGCTTATTTTAAAATCTTCTTATTTTAAATATAGCTTCGACAGAAGCACATCCATAAAGTTGAATACTCGGTTCTGTTCTATATAAGATTGTTAGTAATGACGTTTAAACTGAGACTAAATTACTATCTCAGCATTGAGATAATCAAGTGTTGAAAATAAATTTTCAGAACACCAGGGGTCTCAATGTAAATCAACGTACGGCTTCGTGTGGTCCTAATTCTTTTCCTCGCTCTTCTTGCCTTTACCACGTCCAGTTAGATTTATGCTAGAACGGATCCCATATTCACCAGTCGAATGCATGTTTGTGCTTAAAGATAGAAATATTAAACATTTAGGCTTTGAGAATTTTAGGAATTGATGTAGGTATAACTGTGTGCATGCATGAAAAAAGAAAAAAAAACTAGACGGATAAACATCACTGGATTTGAAAATCATTAAACTTGTTACTGTTTCGTTCTGCATTTAACGTACGTCGTAAAAGTACGGAAATTTAAGCATGACCCGTTTAAAACGTATATGATTGGATTTTTCGATTTATGATTAAGGGCAAATCCCCAGACAGCTACTTCACTGTCTTCCGAACCCTACATTTGCAGCGGTCCATGAAAATATGCTGCGCAACTGGCCACTTTCAAGGATCAAAGCGACTGTTACTTACTTAGCAAGACTTGGTCAAATATTGCAGTAGCACAAAATATGGTAAGCATTAGGAGTCGTGTAAAGGTTGCCCTAAAAATATAATCAGTGTTTTTATTAGGAAAAGTGGGTTTACGAAAACGTCCTAATTGATAGAAACAAGCTCGATTTTATACTTCTTCAGGTGGAAACTAATCGAGATTTTCTAAACGACTACAAATATATATCTCTATTGGGAGTGGGTTTTTACTATTCAAGTGTCAGAAATAAACAAATTCGAAAAAAAATATTTGAATTTTTATATCGATTCTTCAAATTTGCACGGTAATGGAATCAAACTTGATGATTTAACACAGCTGTATGCTCAAAATACTACTCGCCTGAATTAGATATTTCAATTATTTTACCAATTTTCAGACGCAACATTCCGGATGCTAGCCATCAAAGCATTTCTCATTTTCAGCAATACAGGTACCAGATAAAGATAATGTCAGCAAATCGGTATTAAGTCTAGCTCCGTTCTTTGCTGCTGGTGGTAAACAACTACTGCTGTGTATTACATGTGAAAAAAGCCTAGAAACCAAATCGTTTGAGAAAGAAATCCAGTCAAATTTATTATACAAAAAGCTGGGTCTCAGACATGTATTGTTTAATAAAGAAAACCTTTCATGTTAATTTTTGCTATCAAAACAACTCAATATGTTTTTACAACATATGATGAAGCAAATACGACTTTGATTAATCTAATAATCTATCAACCATGGTTCAGGGTATTCATTTCTCGATGTTACTCCTCAAATTCTCCCCTTGCGATGGACTAGAGGCATGAAAGATCTGGACTCAATAAATCTTTCCTAAAGAGTTGCCTACTACAAAATCCAACTAGTAACGCTAACGAAATTCCAGATATCTGAAAGATAGACTGAAGGATTGACAGCCTAATCAAAATGTCTACTGTTAATAGTCAAATTGTATTCACACAAAATGGAAAAGCGGTTAGCCAATAACTAAAATTGGTATTAACAAAAAATAACCTGAAACAAATCTAACGCATAAGCAAAACTTTTTCTGCTGGTACATTGTTTCATATAGTATAATGAATGAGGCGATAGATTGTTGGACACAAAAACTGACTACTAAACAAATTTAACAGCCACGTATGTGAAAATGTGTGTTGTTGCTAAAGAAACGCGCTACTATGTGTAATTATTTACAATTGCTTTATTTGAAATGCTATGACAACTAAAAAGCATATGGGAGTATAAAAGAACTTGGTGTAAACATAGTTAATTTATAAACATTAAGTGTAACAACAAATACGAGAAGGCAGAATGAAGCTTAGTATACTCGGTCAGATATTGACAGTGGCAATCGTGTCACATCTTGTCGCAGATGTCATAGCGATTCCTTCTCGAAGTCGCGAAGGCCGCGGCCGTAGCGCTTCATATCCAAATTTTGAAGAATCAATTAACTATTCGACAGAATTACCTCGTGCACATCATGAGCCACCAAGAAGGCCTATGGAAGAAAAAATTCAATCATTTCCCACAGATGTATTAGAGCCGTTTGAGAGTCAGCCGTTTGAGGAGCAGCCATTTGAGGAGCAGCCATTTGAGGATCAGTCGTTTGAGAGTCAGCCGTTTGAAGAGCAGCCGTTTGAGGATCAGCCGTTTGAGGATCAGCCGTTTGAGGATCAGTCGTTTGAGAGTCAACCGTTTGAGGAGCAGCCGCTTGAGGAGCAGTCATTTGAGGATCAGTCGTTCGAGGAGCAGCCATATGAGGATCAGTCGTTTGAGGAGCAGCCATATGAGGATCAGTCATTTGATGAGCAGCCATATGAGGAAGAGTTGCTTCCATCCTCAACTGAATTTGAATCCTATGAGGGAAGTGAGCCATCAATGTGGGAAGAATATTCTTCTGAAGAAGAACCATTTATGTCTTCATCTAATGGGGAATCGTATGAGCAACCCCTGAATGATGAGGCATATTAAAATTGGGAAGACGATTTGTTCAACGAAGAATTTCCAGAACAAAACAACCATGCAAAATACGAACCTTCAAATCATATCCACTTTAGCCAGTCGTAATAAATACTAGTCATCTGGCATAATGATTCAGTGAATAGTTGAAGTAAGCATCATCAAACAATTTTGAGCAACAAATCTTCAAGTAAACAATTAATAAGTAATGCTTTGGAAAGATATGTATGCAAAACGTATTGAAAGGTAAAAAGTAGAATCAATGTCAATTAATGAAATATCCCAGTGAACCCGGGCCGTAATACTTAACTGTTTCAACTTTAAAATAAACTTTTACTGGTTACCCGCAGACTTCAATGTGTTGCATACATTTAAATAAACAAAACTTTAAAAATAATACGTTATCTTTTGTAAAGTAGTGAATTTCGCATTAATGACAGATAATTATGTGTTTTTGTAACTTATTTTTGCTTAAATGTCCAATCGATTCTAGAATTGCTCTGGCCATCGATAATTTTGCGAAACGTAAAATACAAACTTATTTTTAAAGTAAAGTTACTCAATTTGTATTTTGAGTAACACATGGTAATTCCCGGTTCACCCGATATTTAAAATAAATAAATATATATATATTTATACTTATTAAAAATAGTGTGGAATTTCACAGAAACACTCGATTTATATTGATGACTAGATAATGACATAATAAATACTGACATTTTGTTAGGTAGGCGTACGTCGCGTATGTAAATGTGTGCGCGTATCTATAAATAGTAAGTATTCAGTTAAATAAAATTGCATACACATATACATAAAAAATTGCGTGTGGTGTGCAATAGGTTTGGCGCAGTTAAGAAAGTCCAAAATTCTGAATCAAATGTAACCCGGTTGGAGCCCGTCAGTGGCAGATTCTGGACAGTACTTGGACAATTAACAATAAGGATGAAAACAGTCTACTAGGTCTAGTTAATACTGTCAATATATATATATATATATAGTATATATATATATATATATATATATATATATATATATGAACTAGAAATAACTTCCTCGAGTGGCATTATGACTGTGATGTAATGACATATTGGGTTAAACTAGTTTGAATTTCAGATATTAATGGCTCCTAAATAGGTTCCTATAGAATAAAGTACTTACCAAAAACAACGTTAGTATATTATTGTAAATTGCTTTTAGTAAACAGCATGGGTTGCGCAGTTGGTAGAGTTACAGACTGCGCAGAAAATGTGCCACGGGTCGTATCCCGTCCGTGGAAAATTTGGAAGGTCCTTGACGAGATCCAAAAAATGACGAAACACGTCCACTGAATGCATTGCCTATGTTACCTGATGCAGTGTTTAGTTTATCCTGGCAACAGATGCACAATCAAAATCTTACCATTAGATCATAAGTCAACATTCATTTATTATTTTTAAATGTTGTGAACTAGATACATAAAGCAGTCAAATGAAATAATTGTCAGTATAAACTAAGCAATCCGTAAGGTAGCATAGCTAATTCATCCAGTAGACCGATCTCGTTCTAATTGTGAACTCGTCGTGTACTGGAAATAAATTTTCGGTGGACGGGGCTCGAACTGTAGCACATTTGAGTCAGAATCTGTAACTCCGTTTACTCCACTATAATTTCATATGTTACAGACAATTGTGATCTATTATTATAATCAAGGTTGCGGTCTTGATATAAACACCTGACCCATTATTTACTTACATATGTCAGTATAAACTAATAATTGTATAGTGTAGAAAAGGCAATTCATCCAGTAGACCGGTTTCGTCCTTATTGGGAACTTATCAAGTACTGGCCTGAATTTGCCGCGGACAGGATACGAACCTGGGCACGTCTGCTTCGGAATCTGGTGCTCTAACCCAGTACTTGATGAGTTCCCAATAAGGACGAAACCGGTCTACTGGATGAATTGCCTTTTCTACACTATACAATTTTTAGTTTATACTGACATATGCAAGTAATTAATGGGTCAGGTGTTTATATCAAGACCGCAACCTTGATTATAATAATTGATATCACACCACCCGCGCAACCAATGTTCGTTTAATTGTGATCTATGTTGTAATTTAAATTTTTGGTCAGCTTATTAATTAAATGGAGCCTATTTTTCATTACCTTTCATCTAAATTCCCAATCAGCCACCAATCAAATGAATTATGAACGGAAGAACGCTACCTGAGGAAAAGGTATTGAATAGACTAATTTTAGCAAGCATTATTAAAGGTGAGAGGCGCATATCTAATTTTGTTGTCCATATACACGCAATGCGAATTGATCCTCGCTGGTCAGTTTGCTGTCGTACTCTGATTATAATTATGGTAGGTCGATACGAGTCAGTAAGTGCGACCGATGGTAGTTTTGCTATGTTGTTCAACGACTGGTTAAATCCAATGTTATCAGTGTTTACTTCAATCTCATTATATTTGCATATTTGAGTATAATCTAAGCATTGAACTAGTTATCAAATGAAATACATGCGGTAGACCGTTTTCGTTCTTATTAGGATCTTAACAAGAACTATCTAGAATATTGCCGCGGACGAGGCTCGAAACGAGACACATTTGCTTGGAATTTCGTTACTGCACCCACTGCGATACACTTCGGCACTGTACACAAATATTAATTATGCAATATCCTGCGCTTAGGTTAGAATTACCGCTAGGCGGAACCTATATTGCAACTTTTTCGACATAAAGTTCCAACTATTCACTACCAAAATTTAATTACTGAAAGCACACCACACTACCCGGAGAAGTTATTTTGCAGTAGAGTTTTGCAATTGATGGCATCATTGATGGCACGTGTACTTGTAAAAGATATTAAATCAAGTTTGCCATCTGGATATTTTCATTATATACAGATACCTCAAATAAATTAAGCATTTTTAATGTAGCAATGATAATACAATCAGTAGACTAGATTATTCCTTATTAGGTGTTCTTTAGGTAATGTCTAAAGTTTGACGCGAATGGGGCTCGAACCGGCGCACATTTGCTTCAGTCTTTGACTCCATTCACAGCGCACGCTGTCGGACACAAAACACAATTTTCCATTACATAGCAACCTACGTTTTCGGTTAACCTTGTCTTGAGGTTGAGCGTATGCGGCAAATCTTACGACGTAACTTTGGCTCTAGCTACTCACAAAAGTCCATTTATAAACATATACCAAGCTACTTGTGTGAGTTATATTGATGTAAGGAATTTCACAAGTAAGCAATCATTGATTGCGCAGCCAGTGATGAAAAACATTAAATCAAGTCTGCACACTTGATATAAACTTGCATCGAATGATGCATACAATTGTCAGTATGATCTAAGTATTGTATGGTGTTGAAAAAGCAATTCATCAACTAGACCGAATTCGTCCTTATCTCTCATTTTAGAACAGATACCACGCTACCAATTACATTAATCAAGATTGCCATCTTGATATAAACACCTGCCTCATTATGTACAAACATTTATCAGGATTAAATAAGCATTGTATAGAGTTGAAAAGACAATTCATCCAGTGGGCCGGTTTCGTCCTTATTTAAAACTCATCACATACTGTCCAGAATTTTCTGCGGACAGAGATCGAAACTGAGTCTGTCTGCGTCGGAATCTGTTAATTTAACCACTGAGTAAATCTGAAGCATGCAACTCGCAAATTCCATTCCTATACTAATTAATGGATTTTGGTTGGCCTTTTCTGTTGGTGAAGCCTATATGGCATACATTTAAATCTAAACTCCCAAAACATCACCCCCACTCCGTCATTATAGAACAGACGCCATGTTATCTATTAATATAATCAAGGTTGCGATCTTGATATAGACACCTGTACCATTATGTGCATAAAATTTTCAGTTTAAACTAAGAACTGTATAGTGTTGAAAAGACACTTCTTCCCGGAGACCTGTTTATACAATATTGAGAACTATTTAACAACCGCTCAGCATTTTGCTTCAGATTTTCCTTGAACTAGAACACGTTTACTTCGGACTCTGTGATACA